>SEMN01000925.1:0-150422 GCA_005408345.1 Macquaria australasica | reverse complement strand
GGCTGACTCAGGTGACCCCTGAGCCCCCCCTTAGTTATGCTGCTATAGGCCTAGACTGCCGGGGGACTTCCTATGATGCACTGAGCTCCTTTCTCCTCCTCTTCCTCTCCATCTGTACGCCCTCATATCCCATCAATGCTTGTTATTAATTCAACTTCTTCCCGTGGTTGTGTGCTTTCTCTCTCTCTCTCTCTCTCTCCCCTTCTGTTGCTTTCTGCAGGTGTTTCTGCCTCTGGAGCTGTGGAGTCTGGGTCTGTGGTTGCTGCCACCTGCTGCCCCCGTGCTCCTGCTCTGCACCCGCTGATGCTATTGCTGTTGTTGCTGTTATTAGTATTGCTATTATAATGTTGCTCTTAGTGTTGTTTCTGTTGGTGTTAACATCAATGCCATTACCATATCTATGCTGTATTGAGCTGCTGTATGTTCTCTTTCCTCCTGCTCTCTCTCTCCCGCTCCCCCCTTCCCCCTTCAACCCAACCGGTCGAGGCAGATGACCGCCCACCTTGAGCCTGGTTCTGCTCGAGGTTTCTACCTGTTAAAAGGGAGTTTTTCCTTGCCACTGTCGCATAGTGCTTGCTCATGGTGGGAACTGTTGGGTCTCTGTAAATATAAAGAGTCGGTCTAGACCTGCTCTATTCGAAAAAGTGCCCTGAGATAACTTTGTTATGATATGGCGCTATATAAATAAAACTGAATTGAATTGAATTGAATTTCCATTTCCAATGAAGTCAGTCTCTAGATTTTAAGTCTTACAGGAATTGTTCGATTTGTTGGGAAATACACTTATTTGCTTTCTTGCTGAGAGTTAGATTAGAGGACCGATACCACTCTCATATTTGTCCAGTAAATATAAGGCTACAGCCAGTTGCTGGTTAGCTTAGCTTAACATAAAGACTGGAAATAGGTAGAAACAGCTAGCCTGGCTCTGTCCAAGAGTAACACAATTTGCAAAGCTTAAGCTCACTATTTATTTTCAACGTATCGTTTGTTTAATCTGGCTACCTTCTCATCTAAGTCTCAGGAAGAAAGCAAATAAGCGGGTTTCCCAAAATGTCAGAACACAGCAGTAAAGGTCCAATCACTTCTTGTTGAAAATATTTTGTTATTGATCAACACTTGGGGATCCCTTTTTCACATTTTGCTCATCTTTTTGGATATATAAGTGACAAATTGCAGGTTTCATTTAAGAAATATCAAGTAAATGTGACCAATAACAATGTAGTTACACAGTGCTCTAAGGGTTATATTGGACACATAGAGCAACGTATTCCTGCCTGTTGTGTTCCTTCTTAGTGCGGCTGTTAGAGCACCTGTCCTTTCTGGATGATATTCAGCTGAACCACAGTGGCAGCCGGCGTAATGGCATCCCTCAAACAGATGAGTAATGGCTTCATCTGTTTAACTTTACTTTTAAATTTAGTTAATTCACCTTTACAAATGTCCAGTAACATGATAAATAAAAGTAATATAATCAGTGCAGACAAGGAAGGCAAAGTCTTAACCTTTGTGCTTTGTTAAAAATATAGTGACAAGGAAATGAACGCCCTAATATTAGATAAATAGATCCAAAATATTTACCAAGGCTACTGGTCGCCCCATTTCCTGTCCTGCTCATGGCTGCAGGGCCTCTGCCTGCTCAAAGTGCCATGAAGTGATTGGCTGTGTTATCAGCTAAAGCGGTCCGGTGCCGGGCCAGAGGGGCTGCAGGCGTCTTTGTTTCATTAGCAGCATCATTTGATTACCAGCGTCTGAGTGGTGAGTATCTCTGGCATCACGCTCACAGCTGAAAGCGTCTGTTTGGGTGTACGTGGGATGAAAGTGGTAGGGATGTAACTCAGAAATATCTTGGGCACGCATCACATCCTGCCATTATTGGGGGGGGGGACCGCTGTGTGTTTTTCATTTTATCCAGAGAGGGGTTGAGAGAGCTGCTTGAGAGTAGAGGTCATCAACTTTGCAAGAGGAGAACGTAACAGTTCAGTTGAAATGAAAACACAAAAACAAAGACCCAAATTGGAGTTAAAGGGATGTGACTCATCAGTGACATAATACAGTAACAGAGAACATTCAAATTCAAGCCTGCATGAATGTGCTCTCACCACAAAACTGAATGACGTAGTGACTGGTTTGAGCCTGAAGGCAAAGGTTTCAATTTACCGATCCATCTACGTTCCAACTCCTAGCTATGGCCGTGAGCCTAAGGTACTGACCGAAAGAATGAGATTTCAGACACCAGAGGACAAAATTAGTTTTCTTCGCAGGGTGTCTGGGCTCAGTCTTGAGATGATGTAAGGATCTCAGACATTCAAACAGAGCTCCGAGTAGAACCGCTGCTCCTTTGTATTGAAAGGAGTTAGTTGAGGTGGTTTCGGCATCTGTTGAGAGAGCCTCTTGGACGCCTCCCTTTAAGACAAAGGGATGCCTGACAAAAGTTGAACCTGGCTCAACTTTTGCCGGACCGCAATGTGACATCATCTGGCAAGGCACTGTTGTGGCCAATCAAATATGTGTAAGGACACATTCCTGGTAGATTACTTTTTACTTATACTATAAGACTATAACTTTAAAGAGGCCATATTATGCTCATTTTCAGGTTCCTACTTTTATTTGAGAGGGTTGCTGGAATAGGTTTATATGCTTTAATGTTCAAAAAAACACATTATTTTCCTCATAGAGCCCAGTCTGCTCTGATTGGTCAGCTCCCACAGGCCCGAGCAGGCACCGCACACCCTGTTTCCTGTCAACTCTGCTGGTGTTTTTGCAGCCAGTGAATCACTATAACTGAATTTAGCTGCACTTCTACCGTGACTATCACCACAGTAACCGCCAAATACTTCATCACCGCACATGTTCAAGCGGGAATCTGATCCAAAATCGCGGAGAAATGAAATGACAGAGGCAGGCTAGCTGTTTCCCCCTGCTTTTAGTCTTTATGCCAAGCTAAGATAACGTCTCCTGCCTCGAGTTTCATATTTAGTCTACAGATACGAGATTGGTATCGACTTTCTCTTCTAACTCTAAACAAGGATACTATGAGTTTGGAAGGTTCTTGTATTAAAAAAAATCCCAATAAACATGTTTGACATTGCTGTTCATTTACAGTAAACAAATATTGTCAATCTGCAAGTTCTCAGTAAGTTTTTTATGTGGCCCATTCATCTATTGTAAACCCAGAGTTTGATTCAGGCTAAATAAACGGGTGCTGTTTTTTTGTTTTTTTTTACAAAAATCTTGCATGGTGCAGTTGTCTGAACAAAGATAAAACAGACAGCTGAGTTCAGAGCCGGAAAAACACAAAAGCAAGAAAAAGACAGAAATGCAACTGTGTGTGTATAAAGCTAACCTAATTGTAGTACACACACCAATCCTTCCTCCACCTCAGGCACACTGTTTAGGGAGCATGTCCATCTTTTCCGGCAGAATTCTCAAGCAGACGGAGTTGAAGTATTTAAAGCGGCAGCAAGTTACATCCATCAGGCTGCCAGAGAGGGTAAATACAGCTGCTACGCACGCAGCTCGTAGGCTGCCGTGTTTTACGGAGTGAAGCTGTGCCAGGCCAACAAGTGACTCCAGAGTGGGGAAGTAACACTCTCCTAGTGCAGGTACAGACACACATAGAACCACAAAGAACAGAAAATAATGTTCAAATAGTGACCTTTGAGGGATGTTGATACAGAGAAGCAGGTAAGTTGGGAAGTGATGTAATATTTAAGACAGTTCAGATGCGGGAAGATGTTGAAATAGTTTAAACTTTAATTATATAATGGAGCAGACTATTACATAGTTTGTCCACTAGAGAGCACTGACAAATGTATTTTTCAACTGTAAACTATCTTGTTCAGTACTATCTTTGTCTCAATTCTATGATTTAAGGAATTTAAGGAATGCTTATGAAATATGTTTGGTAACGTTATGTGTTCAAACAAATTATGTGGCATGATATATCGCGGATATATAATGCAAAGAAAGACTCTCCACTCTGCACACGTGATTGGAGAGCTGTGTTACAGAGTGATGCTTCTTTCTCTAACAAATGATCTTTGGCTGAGTACAGTCACCAGCTTGCAGGGAGCACATTAACCAGACAATCAGTCAAAATTCATTTTGGCGTTAACTAATTTGTTAGTTAGCTACAGCTAATATGATCTGCCACCGCTGCAACTCTTCAAAAAAAAGCAACAGGCAGTGATGGCAAAAAGACTGATAAGAGATTTGTTGGCCCCAGAGCTTAGTTAATGTGGGTATTTTACCAACATGGGTCTGGATCCAAAAGAGAACCAGCTATCAGAACCCAACCCTTTGTTTGTATCACTGAAGTTGGCAGTTGCTCCCAAAAAGGGAACTAAAAGTCTGTTTATTTGCTGCATCATCTCCACAGTCCATTTTTAAGCAGCTCCAGTTATTTTATCACTTCTGTTTTCTGGAAAATACACCCAAATAAAACACAAGGCTGAGCCTGTTTTAGTCTGTGTGGACTACATGAAAACTTAAGGTGCACGGCGCAAAACAACGTGGAAATACCACGGCAGCTCCTGCATTCACTACACATCCCCAAAGTGTCAGGAGTTGCTTGGCAACAGGCACAGAGGTGAATCGCAGCGCTAAAATGGTGGCATCTCAAAAGCAGAGAAACCAACCTCTCTGTGTCAATGATGACTCTGGACTGAAGGATAAAAAAAAACCCCGAAACACATGGTAGCTGAATGAAAATGAATGAAGAAGATTTAGTTTTTTAAGAATCAGACTCTGGAAGCTTAAATTTTGGCTGGAGTGAAGGCTTCTTGGTGGGGGCTGTTTCAGATCTGCCCTGCATGTATTCATGAGAACAGCTTGAGAGTTTTGAATATATTAACCAAGCCAAAGTTTTTGAAACATGATACATTTATACAGATGTGGAGTGTAGCCATTACTTCGCAAATTACAAAGAAAATCTCAAGCGCTGGCAATGAAGTCCGTTTGAATCACAGTGTATCGTATTGTTACATATTCTGGAAAAGATGTACACCTCTACAGCTAACTAGTCTACCTACATCCTTCACTAACTTTAAAGTGATGAATAACATGCACTGAAATGACTCAGCAGAGAGAAAGTGGAAATTTCGCCTTGGGTTTTTCTTATGAATTTGACAGCAGGATCATTTGTGCAGTCTGTTTGTATTCGCCCCAAACAGCCAATATACTGACACATGACAGCATAAGCATGAAACATTAGCTGTTTGCTAGCTAGCAGCATATGCACTGGCCATGTGTTTGTATGCCTTTGTGTTCAGCTCGGTCTCTGACAGATCTCAGAACTCACCAAGCACATCTTTCTGTTATTTTCCTCCAGTCTCTCTTACTTCTCCATTTGTCTCTATGTATTGGTAAAGTAGATTCATAAAGCCTTCCACCCCCCACCCCCCAACACAAATTTGTGTCTATTCAGGCCCACTCTCGTCCTTCCAGTTCCCATTACATGCAGCTGTGGCACATTTAAAATTTGTGTTCTGTCTGAACACACCTTTATATATTTAATATTCTTATTGGTACAATGAGTTTGATAACTTTATGTAGTTCCCAGCATAGCCCCGCCCATCTTCAACCTGAGCAGAGGTCCACATTAGCCACAATAGAAAACGCCTGTGTGGCAATGAAGGGCCCTTCAGTTGCAAATGTTTTGGTTTTCAAGCCGAGTCTAAAATCATCAGACTTGTGACTCGAGTTCAGGTCGTGTGACTCAAGTTCGCGCATCTGCATTTGAAAGCATTGGTGATGATTGTGTACAGCAGAAGCTGCCGTTGCTTTGTTGGTATCAATTCTGCAGAACTAATGAATTTATTAGTTTTTTGCAGAACTGATTAAATGATTTATCAATTCTACAGTTTCTGAAAAAGACGAAGCCTGGATAATTGGTGAAATATCTTTAAGACAGCAAGTCCAGATTCTTTTAACTTCTAGAGATCAAAAATCACATTTGGATTCTTTTTTATTCACTTACTCTAACAGAATTAAAATAGTCTCATCACAAAACAACAAATGCAAGGTTTCTGAATTCTTTTCTACTCAAACTGACAATCTACCAGGATGAAATGACGCTTGAAAAATATGCTGTAGTCAAAGTGAAGCTACTGTATGCCTTTAATAAATTGAAAGTCTTTATCTTGCATCCATGGAGACCGTGACATACTGAGTTTTGAGTTGTTAACCTTTGGTTGAAGGTGCTCTTGCAGCACAAAGATTCGCCCTTGGAGCTTTCAGAAGAACTTCAGCCATAGAAAATGTTGTCTTTTCATCTCATCTCCGCTGAGCTACTGAATGGAAGTCCTTCCAGTCATCCTCCCATGCAAACACACGCTCACAGTGTAAATCAGACATTTTGAAGCCAAACGGCTGCTGGCAGATTTGGTAGAGGACCGCTAGAGATCGAGGAAAGACACAGGACAAATGACCATCCTTGTCTGCTGCTAGAAATGACGAATGAGCCACTCAAACATTTGACCTGAACTGATCAATCACATTAAAGGACGGCAGCATTTCTCATAATTTGTCATTCAAAAGGACGAAATATCATTTATCACCTCATCTGACAACCTGCAGGCTAATATAAATCATGTATTTCTATATTTGGTGTCATTCTTTCTAGAAATGTTGTTTGATTTCAATATCATTTCAGTGTTTCAGGGCATAATTCTAATGATGAAATAACTTAAAATAACATAATCCAGGTCATAATCATCCGTATCAATCTCACCAGTGTCTCTTTGATCGGAATTCTTCTGCAGGGGGATTTGTAGCGGCTGAAGCCTATGGCTGAGCATGTAACCTTTCTCCCTTCTGCTAACCTGATGGGAGTCATTACTGTGGATTGACATATGGGTAAGCTATGCTTCAGGAGGGAGCCATCTGGCATAATGTTTGCTGGCAAGCCTTCACATTTACAGTACACAAGACAGTCTTTTTATATCCAGGGAAACATATTTCACTGTGGCCGCTTCACTCCACCTGTACCTGCATGTAGATGTAGCAGCCCATTTAGTACATATTATATACACTGTACATAATATGTACTACTGCTGGCCATTTTCCCAAGAATACTACAGTTTCATGATTTTTTTAATGCATTTTTGACCTTTCAGGCAGCCAGTTTGAACAGTTTGTGGAGTGTCGTTTGAGGTAGATAATCTGTAACAGGAGACATCATGTATGGTCTGAATCTTGCCAAAATTGCATTATCCTTGCATGGTACTGCCTTTTCTAGAGATTTATAAAATATGCCAGGTTACTTTAAGTGATGGTAGGGACCTGTAACAAGAGTTTTAATGGAAGAGGGTACAAAGCTCACACTGCTTTTTAAATTTTAGCATATTGTTTATCTCTTAGGATTGTCTAACGTCATCAGACTGTCTTTTATATCATGGTTTCACTTCCTTTATTATCTTTGGATGTATTCGACCATTGTGGGCAACATTACAAATCTATGAACAGAACTGTTTTATGGCAATACTGAAATTCTTTTATTTTTCCAACATGATGATGTACTTTAATTGGTATTTAATTCATTGGATTAGCCAAAAACAGACATTCCTGTCTTGTTATTTCATCCATAAACAATGTCTCAATTGATTTTCCAGAAACTTTAGCATATCATGATTTATATCGATATCACAATATAATATTACATAAATCATGATAGAGAATTGTATCCATATTGCCCACCTGTAGTGGAGCTATCTAAAAAAATACATGTTTTGAAAAATGGTATAATATATTAATATAATATAAAAAAAATTATACATATCGAAGAAATATGGCAATATTAGGGCTGCTCGATTGTGGCAAAAATCATAATCACAATTATTTTGGTTAATATTGAGATCACGGGTTCGGTCATGTCATACTTGACATGGTGCTTCCTGTTCAGTGCTGGGGTTTGTTATGTGACATTAAAAACAGAACGCCTGTCGGGTTCGGGTCAGGCTCGGTTACTACTCTCTCGGACTCGGGTCGGGTTCGGACAGATAATTGCATCCCAAGCCGCCCTCTAGTGTGTGTGAGATATAAAGTCATCATTTGGGTTAGTTCTGCTGTAATTTATGATATTTCAGTCAGACAACTCACGTTTGAAATGTTTATTACAGCAGCAGAACAGAGTTAGAGTTTGGCGTCTAGGCTCCGACCTCATATTGGGGAGTGATGAGCAAATATCTTAAACCCCCTAGATGGAGCCTGCAGGTGGATGCTGGGGTGGTGGTGGGGCTGAAAGAACAGGCAGCAATACTGATGCAGGGCAGCAGTAGCACTGACAGGCAGAGGGAGAGATGGGACATTTTGCAGCTTAAATAGACCACCAAATTGGGAGTGTGTGTTTAGTAGATGGTTGTGGAGAGTGAGGTATGTCACGTGTGTATAGCAGTGTAGTTCAAGTTGACTGCCTGAACTAGCTCGCAGGCGTTGCTCCATTAATCCAATAATTTCTACATCAATAGTATTATTTGTTCCAAAACAGATAAATGAAGAGGATTGCATAAGAGAGGAAAGAGCGAAACAGCAAAGACTGAGGAGACTAACCTGCCCATTCCCTGGGATACACTCACATACACACAGACACTTCACCATCTGAGTGTTACCTCAGGGTCTCCTTTTCCCTCCAGCAAACATCTTAATCTCCTGGCCATGTTTTGGCAGAAGACCAGGGTCAGAGATGATGTTCACATAATCCAAGTATGGGTTCATATCACAAAATAACACTTAATTTGTAATACAAAACTCACACACATACACACCTGCACACAGACCCTTAGCGTGTTAAAATGCATTTCTCTGTTTGAGGAATGGTGAACAGAGGTTAGACTGTCCTTCATGCTTCACTCCTTCCACTCAGCTGGACCCAATTCTTCAGTGCCCTTCTATTACATACATGGTCGACCATGCCTGACATATATTTCTGAGTGGAGACCTGGCACAAATAAACCATTAACTAAAAACAGAAAGAAGGAATTCATACTGGTGAGAATGGGTCACAGAGTGAGGTGTTTATCTGTAAACATATCTACAGGATATATATACTCTATATCACTTGTCCTCTCTTCCTGGTTCAAGTTATTATTTGGACAAATGTTAAATGATTGCATAAATTAACAGAATGTGCAGAAAGTCACATTGTTTTGGTTTTTGCTAATGAATGGAACAAAGTTTAGTTTTCGTCAATTGCTGGAAACACTGTCTGATCAGGAGGAGAGTCATGATGAGGGCCAGCTTAGCAGTTGGTGTTTATGACTGCTGAGTAAACATTGTGCTTATTGAGTAGAGCCCACACACCTGGCCAATATGAGAGAAATAAAACCTGGCAGATTGTTTTTGATGGCTGGTTTTCTCCGGTCTCCCCCAACACAGCTTCCTGCCGTAGAACTTAAAGGACTTTGAAGAAGCTTTGTTAATATGTATTTATGATCATCACAGATGTTCAGTGAAGATATTGTCCAAGCTTGAGTGGTTACATTTGAAGTAACTGAACACAAATACACATAGACATTTAAACATTTACATTAACACTCTACCTTTGGTAAATTCATCAAGCCTAGAGTAATCAGTTTACAGCATTTGATATGTAATGCCTGTGCTTGCAGGTTTACCTCATTTGAATTAAGTGACTATCATACTGGCAAGCAGTAGGGAAGCAACATTGAAGCAGTTTCCATTGTCTGCTATGGTTCTGCAGTAATATGCCAAAGAATATGGTTCTTCAGCGGAGCAGCATGTTGGTTCCAGTGTTCTTCCAGTTAAACTTGGTTCAATATAAAACCTGAGACTGAAAGGCTATACCCATTAATGTCACTTGCAGTGTAACCTTGCAACTTCAATCAAATTGTCTGAATCTAACAGGAAGGGAGTTGAGGAACAAGAGGCGCTAAAAGCCCTAGTTTCACTGTGTGGCAGTTTATTTATTGTAATTTGATTAATTTCAAATGTGTTTGGGAATATGCACCACTGATGTACAATATCATCTGAAATGGTAAGGGCCTTATGGTACAGTAAGTCCTACATTACTACCCATCTTTCTAGAAACCTTGTCTTGTAGACCTTTGTCAAAATCTAGTGTCAAGAACTCAATTATTTTCATTGAAAATGTGTTTATAATCTGCGTATTGCTAAATGAATTTGTGTTTAATATAATACCACAAGCTAACTGACACAACTCAAACCTGGGTACATTTAGGATACCAGCATGGAGTACTGATGGTTTCTCTACAATTGGCAGTTGCCCTTAGCTGTTTGGAGCATTTTAGCGTCATTCAGCTCACTGTTTTGGTTTTACAGATATTACTGTTTTGGTTCACTCTCGCCGCTCTCATAGCATTGTTTTCATCTGTAGCAAGCAGCTGTTTTTCCTGAAAACGCTTGAAAACCCCCACAGTACACTACCTGCTCAGCACCAAACAGCAGACGGACAGAGTTAGCGTCTAACTGGTGAACATAGTGGAGCATTTAGCAGCTAAAGAGCCAGATATTTACCTCAGGAGTTGGTGGAAAGAGGGGTGTCAATAGGGGCCCATAGTTCATAAGGGCCCTGAGGCCCCCAAGCAGGTTAGTCCAGCCACGGTCTGAAGCAAAAATAACTAATGTTATGACACTGGCTAAACTGTCCATACTGCCCTGTAAATTGATCCTGATTGCCTGTTGCTGTCAGCCTATCAGGATCTAGTGCTGAGGTTATTCTGTACTAATGCTGCATTACAGTCATGGCAGATTTACTATTAATACAAGCTGCCAGCTGGGGAAAAACAAGGCCTATAAGTAATTACAACTAGGACATAAACAACATTTTGTAGGCTCTGATGTCTCTAATTTAATGTCATGGATGGCTGAAGTGTGTCAATACAGTTGGCAAACATGGGAGTGAAATTACTCCACTAGTGGAATAATATTCAAAATTTGTCATTGTCTTTGATGAAGGGAGTGATACAGTTTGTTGTTTTTATTTTAAATGTCATGAAAAATGACAAGTTGTAGCGGTGAAATGTCATGTAATCAAATGCCAGGTCTTTTGGTGCAATTTTAACTTACCCAACTAAAAACCAAAACATAAAAACAGCTTGAGTCATGTAAAGTATGTTTGGAAAACAAAACTTAAAGTAAGTAAGAGGAGACAACCGGTTAAAACCTAGCAACGTTTTTGCAGAACAGACTTAGCTAGCTGTGTTTTTCCATGCTGGAGGTGAAGTTTGAGTGTGCCATTGGCTTCAGACTCAGTCAAGCTGGGGGAGGACAGGGGAGGGAGGAGAGGGATGACCGGGCTTACCTCGTCCTTATCTTGCCTGGCCTCCTTTTTCTCCACAGAGGGAGGCAATTTGTCTTTGGTGAAAACCTGCTCTCAGATGCTTCTTTTTGTTTCTCCATCACCCAAGTAGGTGTCTCTATTTTAGGACCATGAAGGTGTAGTTTTGGATGACTCGGTGTGTGTGTATGAGAGAGAGAGAAAGACAGAGAGAGAGAGAAGAAGGGGAGGACAGAAGGAGAGCTGCAGGGTCGATCTCTACAGGGATACAGTCAGCTGTGTTCTTAATGCAGGCTGTTTGCTGGGCCTTTGCCCTCCATTTGCCCTTCAAACAGCATCCATCCCCTCAGAGATCACCATGGCAACAGGGCACAGTTTAAGGACAAAGAAGCAGAGGCTATGAAAAGGATTATGTGAGAGAAATTTAGATGAAAGTGGGTTTGGTTTTAAAATTCACTACTGACAAACATAATTGCGGGTGTCCGATCAAGTACATCAGGGAATGATAAATGATTAAACAGCAGCGCCGGAGATGGTACAGCACAAAAAAACACACAGATAAACCAACGTATGTACAGTATGTGTATTAACTGATAAAAATAGTGGTGGCTGTGCATTAGTACACTGTAAAACCAGATTAATTAGTTCAACTGAAACTGTTTGAGGAAACCGATTGCCTTAAATCATTTAAGGTTAAAACAATTTAAGGATGAAAAACTCTTTGATTTGAGTACAAGTAACTCAAGTATTTATTGTTTAGGGAACTCACGTAAATAAAGTTAATAGTACCAATTCCCTCCAGTTCATTAAACTTAAAACTATGAACAATGTTGCACTCATATGAAGCATTTCTCCAAACTTATTAAAAATGTATTAATAGAATGTATCTAAATTAAATAAGACTAACTTAAATGCAACGTCTTTACACAGTTGTTGCCACTTAAGTTTAATTTACTCAGTTTTCTTCCACTAAAGCAAATTATTACATTCTAGTTGTGACAACTTCAGACTTTATTGTGGCAACTCAATTTTTTTGAGAAAACTGATCTTTGAATCTTTGAAGTTGCATTAACGCAATATAAACACCCATGTCTGACACAACTTCAATATTTTATTTAGCTGAATGTGGAACACTCATAACTGACTACATAACATTTCAATGTTCAAACATTTCAGTGTTCACAGCTCTCAATGTCAGGATCTGGAGGACTCTGTTTTGGACTGGTGGGGGTTTTGGGTACTGTCACGTTTATAAGGACTCTGTTTTGGACTGGTGAGGGTTTTGGGTTTTGTGTGTGTGCTTCCTGTTTTGTTTTGAAAAGTCATGGGTCTTGTCTTTTGTGTATTATCTGTTTCCTGGTCTTGTTCTGTTTCCCGCCTTTCCTGAGTGTTTGCACCTGTGTCTAGTTACTCACCTGTGTTGAATTGTCTGATTGTTTGGCCCCTATATATACCGGTTCCTTCCCTTTGTTCTTTGTCGAGTCATTAACGTTAGTTTGTCACACTGGTGGTTCATGTGTTTTGTTCCTAGGTATGGTATGGTGATTTCTGGATGGAGATCTTGTTTGTGTTTTTGTCAAGAAGAGATTGTGAGTTTTTGTGGAAGTAATACACCTTTGGAATTCGACGACAAGCCTGCCTGTCTGTATTTGGGTCCTCTCTCTCAGCTACTGGTATGGCGAACCGTAACACTCAAAAGACGGGTTTCTTTGCTCCACTTTTGTTTTTCTTTAACATATTAATGAAGTTTTCAGAAACAAAATGGGACTTGAAAACTCAGTAGACGTCACCCTCACATCACCATCGGTATGTGCAGCCTCTGATCTGTCAATCAAGTTAAATTAAAACAAATCAGTAGGAACACAAATGGGTCTTTGAGCACAGAATCCTTCTACTGTATTATACTAATCTGTTATGACATTCATTGACATTTTTTCACCAGCTTCCTTTGTAAATGTTGTGGACACTGGTGACAGAGACCACAGAGCCTAATCCTCAGACAGGTTTGAGCCCAATTTTTACCATTTAATTATAATATGTAAAACAAAAACTAATCAAAAAACTATTATTTGTTATTATAAATTATTATTACATTGCCGCCTCCTCAAATTGTTCCCCTCTCCTGCAGGCAGCAGTCTAAGCAGGTTATTCTGCCCATACCCATCAATTGTGGAACATTAAAGGTGATATTTCAGCAACAACAGTTTTCACTTCTATAAAATAAAAATCCATGTTATTTCCATGTGGTAATATGGTGTAAAGTCACCATAGAAACGATGCAGAAATGCAGTTTATATTGTAGCATATAAACTATGAAATCAAACTAGTGATTTACACAAAAACCTGAACTAAAAACAACTGAGGGGCCATAGTTCACTATGTGCACTGCACATTATTCTCAGCAGTAAAATGCCAAGAAGTTATTCTCACTTGTTTGGCATGTAAACCAAAAGCTAACTTTCAGAGACTGCTGACCTTCAACAACAACATCTGTTGATAACTTTACTTCAGCTCATTTCTCAAGGCCTGTAACTTAGGTTTGAGCTGCTGACTCCCACCATCAGGATGGACAACATGGATGAACTCAAAGAAGCCACTTGGCTTCTCATGGTAGCTCAAATGAAGAGCATAGATCAGTCCAAACAAAATCACCAGTGAATCTGTCCATTATCTGAGAGACATTATAACCTGATCCACAGGGACAATTGACACGTGGTGAGTTTCAAAGGGAACTCTTGCAGGCACCTTCTCTTCACTGACCACTGCCACCAGAGCCACTGCTCCCTCCTGGGTTGCCTCCAACTCATACTGAAAAGTGAATACATGTTCAGTGTGTGCGAGTGTAATTGTGCAAATCATCAAGCTTATAAAAAGGCTAATGATGTGAAAGAAAACACTGATTACAGCATCGCTAATAGTTTATGTCAAGCTAAGAGTACAAGAGTGTTTGACCCCAAACCCTCCTCCCTAAACGGACTTCATCCATTATTATTAATACGGCCACTAGAGGTCGCCGCCTAACAATAAACGTAAATATGGGTAATAAGCTGCTTGCACAGACAACCTATACTGCCGTATTTCTGGGGAGGGAGGTCTGGGAATATTAACCTCAGTTTGTCCTTCCATAATATCAAGGGAGAGCTCTACTCCGCGTCTTCAATGCTTACCAGTGTTTAGCTCAGAATATCTGAAAGTGATTGGTTCACAGATATATCTATTCTGTAACTGAATAATAAATTGTACCGTAATCGATACAATTACTACTTAGCATATTTTTTAAACATTCTTGTAATTTGTAAAAAAAAAAAAAAAAAAAAAATTATAACTTAAGTATTTTGAATGCTTAAGAAAATATTATGTATCAACAGAGATTATCTAATTTCTTAGCTAATGAATATTTATGTGGCAATGGAATAAAAAATAATAATTTCACCAGAGGCACTAACCTTTACTGTCCTTTAAATATCAAAAGATAGAATGTGACAGGAGGATGAAAACACATGATTAGACTTAATGATGGAAAGAACATAAAGACAAATAGCTTTATGACATGCTGATATTGTTAATGTTGTTCCCCCTAGATGTACTGATGTGGCTCCCCTTGAGTATCATTGAATTCTTCATCATTTGTGGTGTAATTCTCTCTTGCATGTAATTTAATGTAGTTCATTAAATAAGTGTTTCTTCATTTGTAATATAGATCAAGATAACCCTTCATTGTACAGATAAAGCACTTTTCTTTTGTGATTGTGCATTCATGTGAGTTGGAGTACTTAATCCTGTCAATCACTTGACACACAGAAGAAAATCAAATAATATCTTAAATATAAAAATATGTTACCTTACAAACTTTATTGTAATATCCATGTCTTCTGATCTGGGTTACGTTTATTACCCAGCAGTCCGTTCTAAACTAGGACTGACACTGTAAAAGTACACATGTAATAAAATGTAATTCTTCATGATTTACACTTCAAAATGATCAGCTGAAATGTAAAGTAGACACATACAGAAGAAAATGGGCCGTACCTTTGCAGAGATTGGCCTGTTACTTGTGTAAGTGACTGGGTACAAACAGAGACATCAGCTCCGGGTTCCCTGCTTCTACTTAGACATCTGTCTGAGATGCAGCACGACAGAGGCTGACACCACACATCACCATCACTAATGCTCAGTGACTTGTCCTCAGCTCTATTCTGTCTAGCCTTGTGTCTAGCAGAAAGCCTTTGTGCCTTTTGCTGTAGCTGTTTGAAAAGTCTAACTTTTTCTGGCTATTTATCAAAGAAGAACTCTGAGGGATAAATCAAGTGTTGCACTTTTGTGGTTGAAAATTGGTATTTGGTGCCACCATTGAACATTAAAACAAGTATATGTGGTACTCACTGGCGGCCAGTGAGGACAGGAGGAAAACCAGCCCACGACGTCATGTTACTTTACCCCAAATCCTTAAAATAACTTAAAAATCAAAATAAATGTAACTAGAGAAATAACATTTCATGTCATATACCCAGGGCACAAAATTAGCACCAGCCACCAGCCAAATGCTGGTAAAATATGCAAGTGGCTGGTAGATTTGCCTCACTCACCAGCCGAAAAAAAACAATGGTAATCTCTAATGAGTGGCTGGTAAATTTGAACATTCACTAGCCATTTGGCAGGTGGACAAAAAAGTTAATTTTGCACCCTGCTCCAAATATCAGCTGTGATCTTTGACTTGCCTGAATATCCTCCATGCCGCGCAGCCTGTGCAGCAGTCCGTCTCAGTCCACTGGTGGTACTATTGCAAAATATATGAGGACAGTCAAGTGTGTGGGTATAATGGCTCGCTCTTTAGAACACAGGCCTCTCTTTCCATCCCTGAAAAATAAGTTTGGTCTCAGCTGGTATCACTGCAAAGAGAATGGGGAATAAAGCTTTACTTCTTTAAAATGTAATGAAATGTTTTTAGTAGAGCAGGAGACAGAGAAAAAGTCATCAGTAATCCATCAGTAATGACAAATGAAAGTAATCATCTATGCAGATGACATTTGTTTTATTTACATAAAACTAGTAAACTACAGCCACGTGCCAGGCCAACACATTCTGTTATTGCATATGAACATCAGATGCTTTGGTGCTGATCACAGCACTGAGTGTTATCCTCAAGAGAGGACACACACTAACAAGTGCGCGTGTGTGTTTCTTGGAGATAAGTGCATCAGTGCACCGTAGCACAACATATATGCTGGAGGGTGAGATGTCAGTTGTGTGATATATGCTTGTGGGTGTGTGATGTGACTCTCTCTGTCTCAAGGTCATCCAATGACACTAATGAATCTCTCTCTCATTTCACACCTTTTGTGTTTTTTCCTGTGTTGTGAAATTACATTGTTAATTTTGTTCTTATTATATTTTGCTTCAGTTCTGCTCACAGACACAAATGTAGATGGATTTATGGCCATTAGGAGACAGAAGAACCTCAAAACAAGCTGACAGACACAAAAACCTGTTTTATTGGTAGCAAACAGTCACATATTTACAAAAACAGCAGACACAGAGCAACAGTATCATCACATTACATTCAATCACATTTATTTAGCTGATGCTTTTATCCAAAGCGACTTACAATAAGTGCATTTCAACCATGTGGATACAACCCAAAGTCACAAGAATCATGCAAGTACATCCATCAAATATGCTTTTCGTTTTTTTTTTTTAATGGGCCAAGGTGCAGTCTGAACAGATGAGTTTTCTGTCTGACTTTAAAGGGACAGTAGTGTAAAAATGAAGCACAGCTTTAGTTCAGGCTGAGCACTGAAGTCACGCTTGTGTCACCAGCTGCTTAGATTCAAAGAGCAAAGCCTTTTCCTCCATAACTAGCCTAACCATGTAACCATTTTTATGACTGAAGTATCAGTATCAGCCTTCAAAAGGCATATTGATTGAAATCTGTCAAGAATCTGTCTAAGATCATTATTCAATATTGATGACATTATCCAGATTGATTAGTGTTCATATTTTATCATCCAAGGATGTCTGTTTGTTGCTACTATCTTCTCTTCAAAATTTTCCTATGAATTATTAGAAATTAATTTTGTGTTTTTTATTGTTTTGAGTGGGTGTTGCTTTTTCAAATTGCAGTATTTCTCTTGTGGAGAACTTGTTTCGCTAACTGCAGCATCCCCGATCACGACCCTCACACATAGCATCAGTGTCTCCGCCATCTGAGTCATCAAAAACAGCAATTACACAGCCTATCTTTCTCAATCACGTGTCATTATTTGGCACAATAATCCTCAAACTGCACGCAGTGTGGACCCATTGTTCAGTGGCTCGCTCCCACTTGTCCACCCCTCTGTTACATCTCTCCTGTTTCTGTTCATTCTAGATTTCACCCATCCAATCGCTGTTGTCATGGTCCTTTCAGCCATTCTGCGTCGCTTATCTGTGTACCCTCCCATCTTCCTCCTCCACCTTCATCACCATCAGCGCTGATTCCCTCTCTTCCCCTCTGCTCCTCTCTTCCTTCAGGTGTTGCAGCTTTGACCTTGATAGAAGTCAGTAGTCATCACAGGCAGAGACCTATTAAAATGTAAATGATGACAGGTAGAGGCAGAAGAGTGGGAGTGGGCGCATCGTGCGCCCAATGAGCCGTGCCTCCAGGGGCCAACCAAATCAATCTGGCGAGGGGGCTGCAGGGGCTTTCCAGAAGGCAAATGGTCAACAGGTCTAATGATGTCACTGTTAGCAGCTCTCCTGCCAGTGGCTGGCATGGTTACCACCAGCACACACAGCGGATCAGGATTTAATGGAGATAATGGCTGGTTTTGTAGCAGTGATACTGTCATCAATGCTGGGTTTTGTTTTGTTTTTTTCATTTATCCCCTCCAAGCTGAAATAGTCTTCTCTGTGTTACTCTAAATGCCTCAGTGACCTTTTCCGATAGCTTATTTCAGCCAGCTGTGTCTCAGAGGTTTGATTTTGAGTTTGTGCCCGAACCGACTTCAGATGATCTGGATTCTGTCATAATGGCACCAAAGCCTATTACAGCATTTAATGAGCCTAAACCCAAAGCTTGAATATTCACTGTATTCTGACCTTCCTATGAAAAACTATTATTAAAAATTGTTTGGCCTTTTTGTTGGAGTAACAGCCATCTGTTAACAGGAGACTTTATATTGACTTCTTTGTAATTGCTTAATTGTTTGTTTTTTCTTTGTATATGTTAATCAACAAAACACACACACACACACACACACACACACACTCTACCTTAATTGTACCTTAATCACATTATTACTTGACGCTTTGGCAATATTGTCTTGTTACATTCATGCCAATAAAGCATACTGAATTGAATTCGAAATGTCTGTCCATTAACTACAGAAATGAATTGGGAACCAATAAGAGATTTTAATTCAAACCTGCGTTAATTGATTTTTTTGGCCACTTGGGGGCAGCAAAACAAGCAAAGCACTACACTGACATATTACCACCTTTTAAGTTGTATGGCAAACTTAGCATTCATTTAGCAGTCATGTTTGTGTTCACCTGATGAATGTAAGTTTAATATTCACTCTCTTTTAGCTCTGTATTTGGTCTCCACCAACTCATAAAAAAATATCTGGCTCTTTAGCTGCTAAATGCTTTATGTTCACCAGCTAGTTGCTAATATAGTCCGTCTGCTGTTTGGGGCTGGGCAGGCAGTGTAGGTAATAGCTTCCTGCTGCTGCTGGAAATGAGGTTGATGAGAGCGGTAATTGTGTCAGATGAGAAAATGCTCATTTGTGTTGTTCTGGAGGGCATGGACCTTCGGCGTACTTTGTCGTTAAATAAATGTTGGTGATAATTCTCGGTGGGTTTGTCACTAAGCAACACCTTTCATATTACACATAGTTATTTCATCCATTGTCCATATAAATATACTGATTAGTGCAGTTTTAAGAAATGTTAGACATTTTATTTGTTTTTCAATTGTAATTGGAACCTTTCCAGAAAAATGCTGTTAGATTATTATTACACTTCAATTATTAAGTTTATAAAATGAAAAACTAGACTTAGTCATACAAACTGGAATGTTTTACTTGGTCTAATTTTGGTGGAAAAAAGACTGAATTGAACCAAATTAATTTTATGATATCTTTTATGAAAGAGGACAACTGAGAGGCTTTTTGTGCAGCACCCCCTTCCTCCGGAATGACCCACCTGCCCTTATCAGAACAGCAGATACTTTCTCAGCATTAAAAATTCAGATTTGTGACAAATGTATTCAGCAACCACCTTATCTGTCTGACCTCTGCTGACCTCTATCAGCGGCCAGCTGAAACAGATAGAATCACAGGGGTCACTCGTGACTGAGCAGAGTAAAGCAATAATCATATGAGGAATCTCACAGTCACAAAAATGGAAAAGGGCTCGCTGTCCTTTGCAAATTATGTAATTTTCAGTTTTCTTGTGTTTGACATTCACAGTATAATATAATAAGTCTGTACTGTCTTCTGTCTTCTTCTTTCTTCTTTTCTTTTTGATGTCTGTAAAAAAAAAAAAATTAAAAAAAAAACTTCTAAAGAGTTTAACCAAGACTGAGATGACTGATCCACTTGTATTTTTACCTCACACTGGAAAAGCTAGGTATGTACGAAAAAGTGTAACTACACCCAGGCAAATAATCTTGGTTGCGCTGCCAATTAGTAGCAATGTCAGTTTTTACTTTTCACCAAATTATCCTATCATAATAATTTGAAAAATGGCATAATGGTGGGAACTGTTGGGTCTCTGTAAATATAAAGAGTCGGTCTAGACCTGCTCTATTCGAAAAAGTGCCCTGAGATAACTTTGTCATGATATGGCGCTATATAAATAAAACTGAATTGAATTGAATTGAATAATAAGATAAAAAATAACACAATATTCTTGTTTATTACCAGTGGAGGCACCAAAGAATCCTACCCTAAATAGCTTAAAATTTTATTTCAGTCTTGCAGCCAAGCTCCGTTAGTCATGATTTTGTAACAATGCATTAAACATTAGCATTTTATTGTAATTTACTGCCCAGAATCAACTTTTTTTTCTGGGCATGACACTGACAAAAACATGACACTGCAATATAGATAACTGGAGTATTCACACAGATTACAGGTGAACATGGATTCAGCCCTTAAAACTGGTCCAGGCTGGTTGGTACTGATCTTGTGGGACAGAATATTTAATCTAAACATTGCTACCTTCTTAGTAGACCCAATGTTCAGTGAAAGACATGACACAAAAACAAAGAAAGTAGATGACTTTTAAAACAGAGACTGCAAGTGTGGGGTAACTTTGCTGGGCAGCTGAGAAAAAGCAGGGCTCTTTGAAATGTCACTAGGAAGGACAAGGCCCATTATAATGTGCCCTCTCCATAAGTACAAAGAGGTCAAAGAGAGCCATCTGTGTGTTTGAAAGAGAAAGCTATATGTGGTGTATAGCTTCCTCTGGCAAGATAATTGTGCTATTATCTAATCTTGTAGTGTGACTTTGTTTGTGATTAGAACAAAGAAATGTCTCCTTTTGTGTGTAACATAACCTGATTTACCATCCATCCAGGTTCTAACTGCCCCCTGATGCTATTTCTGACACTGACCCTCAACTCCCCAATTTATCCTATTCCCTTTAGCTACAGTGACCTGTAAGGGACACTCACGCTAGAAATCTCAGCACATGGTAGGGTTGAATGATTTGAGGAAAATATCTATTATTTTTCTGACCAATGTTTTGATTTAATTGAATTAAAGTGAGAATATTTTATATAAATTAAAGGCTTGTATTTGTAGTCTACATATTTAAACAAGATTTTGTTTGTCCCAAGCATAATCACAATTTTTTAATGAATAAATTAATTTAGTTCCTAGATGTTGATGTCCTCCCATGGTTCAAACCAGTCCTGAGAGAGTAAGTAAACCTGTCTAGTTTTACTTAATATTACTTACATACTTATGCTCTTCGCCCCCTTTGGTTAATAAGGCATTGATAATGTTCCTCCATCTGTCACGGTCTTTAGCAGCTAATTGTGCCTCATCCCATTAGAGACCCATCTCCAGCAGCTCATCCTCCATCGTTCTTCGCCAGCTGATCTTCTGTTGGCCTTGGTTCCTTTTTGCTGGTGGCATCCATTTGAGATCCAATTTGGGGATCTGCTCTGGGGACATTCGTAGTATGTGTCCAAGCCATAGTAGACGACGGTGTTTCATTTCTGAGGTCACGCTTCGACAGCCACTCTTTACGTAGAGTTCTTTATTTAATAGCTTATTTTGGGCCAGAATATATGGCAGATATTCCGCAGACAGTCATTGTGGAACCGGCAGAACCGGCTTGATCAAGGTGTTAATAAATATTACTCACTAGTAAGCTACCTGTCTGAAACTGACGATCATCTTCCAAAGACTCACCTCTTCGTTGGTGTTTTTGAACAGCAAAAAGACACAGCCCACTGTCTATTCTTTCAAACACCAAAGTTACACAGAGTGAAGTCAAACTAAGCTTAATGGGCTCTAACTAGTTTAAGCATTAGCCAGTATTATCATTCAAGCTGGTATCATCTCATCACTATGCATTTAAATCTAACTGTAAGGTCTGGCTGCTGATTGGTCGCACCCACGGCGAGCAGGACGAGTGCACATTCACCGAGAAATCGTGGTAATTCTCTACAAGGGAGAGTAGCTATTTGTCTGCACAAAGTCACTACATTTGTTACTAGGCTCTTTTTTTTAATATGCAGTCGCTAAAGAGTTCTTAAAAGTCACCAAATCTAGCAAGAAAATCGCTAAATTGGCAACACAGCCCCCGGCATACAGAGAGCAAATTAACCAATCAGCAGCTAAGAGTTTCTTTATTGTTGCTTCGCCAACTCAGAGCATTTTCATTAATTAACTAGAGCTGTGGGAATTTGCAGTCACTGGATTACACTTTCATCTCTTACAGTTGAAAGCACTCTTAATTATGTAAGTCATAATTAAAGTCCTGACTCTTGCGATTTCAAAATATCAAAATGTGATTTCGATGTTAAAACGATGAATGGTTCAGCCCTAGCACATGGCGAAGTAACGCTTGAAATACTGAATTTATCATTATCTATGAATGCCCCTCCCAGATACATTAGATTCATTTAGTGCTACAAGGCAATAAAAATCCAACTGTAAGTAACTACCATCTTACCAGCCATTCCTTTCTTGTTGAAACAGTCTGACTTTCAGTTCTTCTAAATCCTCCTAAAGCCCTGGGGCATCCAAGTGCTCTAACGTACGCACACATCCGTTGGCCCCATTTCGTCTTTACAGTCCTTCCCCCATTTTTAAATTCAGATTCATGATTGTTTTCATCATCACTACTTTTCTTTATTGCCTGTATATGCATACAAGCAGTGAAAGACACCTGCAGATCCCTGTGCAGGGTTAAAGACAGTTAAAAACAATGTTAACCCCCCAGGTAATGGGAATGTTTATACTGTATTTTTGTGGCTTCAAGGCAGTAGCTTCTATTACTCTGAAGAACAATCAGAGATCACACACACACACACACACACACACACTGCAAATGCCACCGTCCCCGCCATCGCACAAGCTTTTGTTTTATTACTCAATCTAGCTCCATTACAGCGTGTCTCCTGCTGTGGAAGTCATCTGAAGGTCTTCTTTAAATCTCTCTACTTCATTACCTGGAGCTTCCATGTGACGGCCGAGCCCGATAGATCATTATTATCCCTAACAGTTCGCTTCACAACATTTAGCAGCCGCTCCGTTCCAGTGGCTGCCTCTACTATTACTCCACTTGCTGTTCTCACATCACAGCTGGAGCGTGGTGACGTAGGCCCAGGCCAAGCATTATGTTTAGGAGAGCAGCAGGACATCTACAGGGTTGATATCAACATGCAGACTGTTGTTACTCATTCCTTACACAATGAATCTACAGATCTAATATATTTTATTTTTCCTTCACTTGTTGTTTTTTTTTTTTGTTGAAGAGGAATAAAATGGAATAACGTGAATAAGCGTGACTAAATTAAACTTTAATACATTTCCTTGTCTGTGAACATTATTTCTGAATCACGTCAGATAGATTTTCATCGCCAATTGTGGTTGTTTAACAATTAAGACAACAACTCCCATGATCCTATGCTACTTCCCAACATCATCAAACTACGTCTTTTGTTATTGTTTTGATTGAGAGACGCCTCGTGGCAGAAATTACATACTGTGCGTTTAAATATAGATTTCCTACTTTCTTTACTTTCCTACTTCATTTCCAAACTTCAGGTTCAGTATCAGCCTGCTGGTTGGACCCTGATACAGAGGGTGCTAACAGCTTCAGAGGTGGATTCGGCGAATGCATTAAAAAGGTCTGCATGTGTACTAGCTGGAGCTGCCGACTGAGAGGTCATACATCATGCAAAGATAATAGATCTGCCACTTCTGTGACACAGTGTCATGTTGTGATATTACACTAAAGAGTGATGTTTCCCATAATCATGGACATGACTGTGATGCAGCTCCATGCAAAACCCCAAGGTGGATCTATTGTAGACCTCACGCCTACTTCACAAAGTCAACTGTGAAATCATACAAATGATCCCAGTGAAGGATTTACCGGAATGAAAAAGTGTCTGTTTTCATGAATGCAATTTATTGCTTTAAAAACACATTAATATACAGCTGTAAATGAATACTTGCAGAATTACGAAAACAGGTTTGAATGGAAAATGCCACGAGGTAAAGACATTAAGACATCCCAACATTACGGAGGAGCTGTGTCATTTGCATCATGCATCTTTAGTCGGCGTTCATCAGTCATGCAACAGCATCCCTCAAGCAAAATAGGAAATGGAAAAAATGCTGAGATTACAACTGAGTTTACCTGATAGGAGGTAAACAATCTGGAGAGGAGAGGACTGAGGAGGAGGGAGGGGGAAGCAAGGTCACCGTCCTAACGTGTGCTGATGTTTGTAGGTGGAAGTGTTGGTTTATTGTTGCCGTGGTGGATACACAGGAAATAAGATACCAGGAAGCTAGACTATTTTTTTATAGACTATTTTTTTTTTTGTGGGTGGCGGGACATAAAGGTCTAACTAAACCTCTGTGTGCGCACAAAAACAGAGATATGCATACGCATTCTTTTCATCAGATTTATATATCTGTGCATACACAAGGCTCTGTTTTACAAATCTCATTCATCGTGAAACGGGCCTGATTTCCTCTCCTACAGTCAGAGCGTCCCACAGTCATGGATGTAAACGTGTTCAGCATACGAATATCTCTGTCTGCTTCACCAGTTTCTCAATGAAAAGAACGGCAGAGAAGCGTGATTTTAATAAATACTATTCGTGAGGTCCTCCAACAGAGCCATCATTCTTCCATATGCTGTTTGTAGTATATGTAATGTCAATAATTCTTTAATCACAAGATGTACCAGATACAGGGCCAGATTTATTTGTTAGGGGTCCCAGGGACAAAAATTTTACCAAACCAGTACTAGAGTTAAAACGATAAGTCGATTATTCCATTAGACGATCGACAGAAAAACTAATCATCAACAGTTTTGATAAGTGATGCGCCTTTTAAGTTGTTTTTTTAAGCAAAAATGTAAAAAGAATGTTTCTGTTTCTCAAACGTGAGTATTTGTTGGTTTTCTTAGTCATCTCTAGCCGTGTTTCCATTCAGTTGTCAAGACAATTTTAAGCAAATGAGAAATGCGAATTTGGCACGTTTCTACGGAGCTCTGGAGTGGCCATAGAGAGAAAAAAATACGTATTTCGAGGCCATGTTTTACTACATCGAGGGCTCGAAATACTATTGCGTGCGCACGAGATACAATTCGTTACCACGTTTTGATTAATTCGTTACCATGTTTTGATTGATTCATTGCCACGTTTTGGTTAATTTGTGCGCACTTCTTAATCCAATTATACCCACCATGTATAAAGATGCACAAAACTCATTCAACAACACCACAATAGCATTTTGAGCCCTCGATGTAGTAAAACATGGCCTCGAAATTTTTTTTTTTTTCTTTCTATGGCCACTCCGGGGCTCCGTACATTTCCATCAACTGGTTTGGAGAAAAAAAATTAGACTTGTTGCAAAGCGTAGTTTGGTCAGAAGTTGGCGGTATTGGCTACGCTTTACGCATGGAAGAAGTAGAGGTTGCGAACCAGAAACAAAACAAGTGGCCTTGGCCATCTAACCATCACCAGGAGAAACATGGAGGGAGGTCCTCAGGAATTTGTTTCTATTGACATGAATTTTTCTTTCATGTCTTTCTTATTCTGCAAAGGTTCTTCAATATCCAATTTACCGCATCCACTTTTTTCATCAAAGGCAAAAACCACCTCAAGCATAAAATCTTTTTTGCCCAATTGAAGAAGTTTTAACGAATTTTGCCATTTCCATACAGCTTTTCTAATGTGATACTTCATAATGCGTATAAAAATAAGTTTATGGAAACACGGGTTGTGATAGTAAAGTTAATGTCTTTGGGTTTTGGACCGTCAAACAAGACTATTGATAAGGACTTATCTCATGATATTGTACTTTAGTGGTGCATGTTCTTAAATAGATTTACAATTAATTAAACTGGATACAACCAACAAAACACACTTGATTCACAATAAATAATAACATGAAAAAGGACACAGGGAAATGATGAAATAAGAGAAAAAAAATACCAAAAGCAGAATAAGCAAGTATAGTAACATTTTACTTTTCCACTTTACCATCATCACACTGAGCTCATTCTAGAAAGCCATGTGTTCGCCTGGTCTGATATGTGTGAGGTGTACACACACTGACCATATGTTCTTCCTTTATAAATTCCAGTTAATGTGTGGGAAATGGAAATACATGTGCATCATTTACACATCTGGCCCCAGGTGAGGCCACGTTATTTCAAATTATTGTATGTAGATAAGGAGGTTTAACACACAGGTGTTGTTGTACAACACATGCATCCTTGCAATAAAACAAACAACATTAACACAGAGAAAGGCAAGTTAATTATACAGTGAGAGAGCTAAACTAATTTTGTGTGTGAGTAAGAGAGAACTATGACTACAACAGGCCCCAGATAATGCCTTTTGGCCATTTTTGGTGAAATTGTGCTTTAATGGTGCATAATTTGCAATTGATCAAATTATCACAAACCAACTGACACACAGCGGACCTGGGGCAGTTGGTAACCCAGCCTCAAAAGGAACCCCTCAGTTATCACTAGCTGTGTTTACATGGACCCTAATATTCCACAAATAATCGGAATAATAGCCCAATCAGAATTAAAATGCCTCATGCAACCACCTTAATCCAGTGGTATTCGATAATCCGTTCAATAGGGAAATATTAGCACCTAATAACCATGTAAACACTTAATACGATTGTTTCTCTCTGGTTGGAATAAACATATTCTTTCTGTGCATGTTTGCCCCACGTGGGGGGAACATTAGGTGAAATGAACAAGTTTCTGGGAGGGACAGAAACATGGCGGCAGCAAAACAAACCTGGTCTGTGTCTGATCCAACTTTTTTGTCATGTCACATCTTAATCAGAATGATTTTAATCGGGTTGAAGAAATATTGTCCATGTAACCGCAGCTACTGATGCAGGAAGCCTTTGAGACAGGTCTAACAAAAGCAGACAGACACACTTTGGACAATACAGATAGGAAACGCTCACAGCAACAAAGTGATGAGCAGGGTCAAAAATCTATTTGGATGTTTCCTAGCAACAAGACGGTCCTGTATGACAAAGCTGAGAAAAGCCTCTAGCACTGTTACCTGTAAGAGTTGCTTATAAGCTATGAAAGGATTGTTGTTGAGCAGGTTATCTGATTACCAAACCGTAAAAAAAAACCTGACCCTGACCTTTGACCTTTGTTTGGTAGGAGTGGGAGTGAAAATGTTTTTCTCTATGAGTGAAGTCTCCTGATTGGCAGTGGTGCTGATAAGAATCAAGGCTGTAATGTTCTGCAGTCTCCTCCAAATCAGCAGAGTCTGAAAGAGAGCAAGCAGCTTGTCGACGCAGTTCATTTCTGCCTCTGATGTCTCCCGGATGATTGGCTGCAAGCTTGTCGTCTGTGACGACACTGTCTCTGCTAACCTCCAAATGACTCCAGCCGTCACAGAGATTCAACAAGCGTCAGCTGCTGCTGCTGCTGCTGTACGCCAGCAGCTCCTCATTTAGACTGAGGATGCCTGAAAAGGTAATAATGAAAAGGCAAGACGAACTTGTCACCGAAAAGAGATGGCCATTATTTGTCACCACCAAGAAAGTGACATTTACTGTAACTGATGCACCAATGAAAACATGATCATGAAACATGAAGTTCTTTTAAATAGATCGTTCAAATCAAGCTCTGGCTTTGAGCATGGCACTAAGGCACTAACTTTGCATGTACATAAAACATCTCATGTGTAATGTAATGTCATGTAAACCCATACACGACTTGGAAGACAGCATTCCATTTTCCCTGATAAAAACGATTTAAAACCTAAGACAGTACTATAGCCTGAATTCTCTATAGTTCTGTAATATGTATTTATTTGTCCAATTAGTTTTTAATAGAATACTCCACTAAAAACACTCTGCCTCTTGTGAGGTAGAGTGGGACTAATGGGTCTAATGTACAGTGGCCCACATATGTAGGGACCAACCTGTTGCATAGGCAAACATATGTTTTTTATTTTTAAATACTGTGTATTTAAAAATAAATACACTAGTTGTATGTTTATTACAACTAGAGCTACAACGATTAGTCAATTAATTGATTAGTCGACCAAAAGAAAATAAATTGCCAACTCTTTTGATAACTGATTAATCATTTCAGTCATTTTTCAAGCAAAAATGTCAATCATTTGCTGCTTCCAGCTTCTTAAATGTGAGGATTTGCTGCTTTTCTTTGTCATGTACGACAGTAAATGAAGAGTCTTTTGTGGACTGTTGGCTGGACAAAAGAAGAAATTTGAAGACGTCACTTTGGGCACTTTGGGAAATTGTGGTGAGCATTTTTCACACATTTTTGATTGACTGATTAATCGTGAAAATAATCGGCAGATTGATCGATAATGAAAATAATCGTATCAGGATCTTTGTAAAAGTGGAGAAACTATTGGGTGGTAAAGATGCAGCCACAAACTACTAAACAACAAACTTCTGTATCTGACTCACCTTTAAACAGACAAAAACACATTCAGTTGACACTATACTAACTATAAAAAAACATTATAGTTTTTGAAAATTAACTTTGAACTGGACTCTGAATTCAGACTGTCTGTAACCTCAAGACAACCATGACAAACAGAGACTCTGCTATTTAAAGCTGTCACTGTTGCAGTGCTGTGACTTTTCAAGATGTCTGTAATGCCTGCTCTCATGTATTTGACACAGTGTGGTGGCTTAAAAACCAGCTAGTGATATAATGAAAATTGAAGAAAGTCTTCATTTGAGGTGTGAAATAATCTTGACAGTTAAGTTAGTATTTTGGCAACACTGCTTAACACCTGCGTAGAACATATCCATTGTTATAGAGCACTTGGCTGCAGCCTACTAAGGTGTTTTGTTGTTGGTGGTGGTGTTTTTTAATTTGTATTTTTATTTAAAATATGGTGCTGTTTCTTTTTTATCCATCTTCCAGTTTTTATCCAATATAGTGTTTGGAATACTGCCGAACTTGACCAGAACACCACTCCCTTACTGTGGACTTGGTTTGGATGTTAACGGGTAATGTTTTAGGAGACAGAGACTCATCTCTGCTCTCTGTAATTAAATATATTCTAAAGATGTTCTGATTCATTCTTTCACCATGGCAGAAACATCTCCATTTTTCCTAGCGCAGTATATGTACTTGAACTACAAGTGTCCGTAGCATGTATACTACGTTTTGCTAAACATCCCACAATGTAATGCTTCACCTTACATACATGTGAAAATTACAGTGATGGAACACTACACCTGTCTGTGATGGAGCACAGTGATTCATAAGTGCCTGACATCGCAATTTACACACACTGTTGTTTTTAAATCTCGAATGGCACTCTGAAGCTTCGTAGGCTTGCGTATTATCTTGTCAGTGCAAATAAATAGACTGTGTGGTGTATCAGTGTTGAGTTATCAAGTGCTGTGCAGCAGTAATGAGTAAAGAGTGTGCAGAGCTGCTGGCAGATGGGATTAAAGAGACGGTGAGGCTTTTGACGGCGTCCTATGTGCGAGATTTTCAGGTACGTGATGTACAAGAAGCAAGGTCCTTGTTACCTGCACATACAGTATGTGTGTGGGTGTATAAGAAGGTCTTTGTCCCCTTTGTTTAAATCCAAGTTAGACTCAGACACATGCAATGGAGAGGAGAATAAGTGTGAATAAGGCTGCATTCACACCTTATTCATAACTATTCCCTGTTGTAATCCATATCTGGAAACAATTCACCTGACAGCATGTGCAGACATCACATCTGTTTCTGTAGCTCAGCTTCTCCCTCATCACATTCCAGTTTGCGTTTAACTGAGCTGGTACGTCTCCCCAAATACCAATCAAGTCACTGTTTGTCTTTCTTCCCATTCATGTGTCTCATCGTCCTCCACGGAGCCAAAACTACGACGGCTGTCTCAGGTGAATGAAGATTTACTTGTCGTCGTGGCAACGCCAACGTATTGCGACCGTTGTGTTAAAAATACAAGTCGCATGTGGGTCACACACGCTCCAACATGAGGATTCCCCAGATTTGGCCCAGATCAACACACAATGAAAGGGGCTTTGGCTGCTTTTTGATGCTCGTGCAGGTTAGAAAATATCAGATCTGTGTCACAAGTGAGGCCAAAGAAAAAAAAAAGACACTTCCTTATAAACCTGTGACATGTTTTTTTTCTCTCCTTCTCCAACCTCAAAGTTTCTGACTGTCCTGGCAGTTTACAGCTGATGTCATCAGACATGCAGGCCAAATGCTAAAGCTGCAAAACAGCAGAGTGTCAGAGCTCCTGATAGAGAGGATAAAGGTGAGGCTGCTATTAACAATGAGGAGGTGAAAGTGAAGTGTGTGTGTGCGTGTGTGTGTGCTGATTAGCCTGTTGTGTAGCCTTAGTCGAATTTGCTCACCTCTCTGTCACCACCTCGATTATCCAGAACCGCACACGCAAGACAGTGAGGGGAGGATTGCCTCGGTTCACACCACCAGAAATGGGGGGCCAATTACGGCGGCCAGTTACCATGCCGACGGGAGGCAGCCCATTTCTATAAAAAGCCAGTAGTGTGTTACTTAACATAATTCCAGTCACTTTGGATTTTCCACCCTGCTCCTCGAGACTAAGGGAGCTACATTACTGAAGCAGGTTTAAGGAGGCACATCCAATCGCAGTGCCGCAGTGCCAACAGCTCCACACCATTGGTTTAGACCTGCAGCTCGACACGACGCAGGCATGTCATCTCCAGATGGGTCTCCAGATGTTTTGGGGGTAGCATAGCAATGACAGGGGTGACTTGTATACCTTCGTCTGTTTGCTTCTGAAAAACATGGCAACAGTGTGTCTTTTTAGCTTTTTATCAATCTGATAATCACTCTGTGGTTCTGGGCCCAAATATATCTCGGATATGCTTGTGCCATGTGCACCTCCTAGAACCTTTAGGACAGCTGGGACTAGCCTACTGGTTGTCCCGAGAGTTGAAACAAAATACGGTGAAGCAGCATTTAGTTATCATGCAACACAGACCTGGAATAACCTCCCAAGTGATATTAGACAAGCCCAGACGCTGACCACTTTTAAGTCAAAAGTCAAAACTTTCCTAATTTACACTGTCTACTCTACACAGTAATGGCTAAAAACGTATCTTCTTAACTTTTAAAATTTAATTTAATTGTGCATCTTAATGTGGGAGTATTTTCTGTTCTTTTATCTTTTTATTTTCACTTACTTTAAACTGCACTTGTATGAAATGTGCTATACAAATAAAGTTGCCGTGCCTTGCCTTGATAGCTACTGCATGTAACCAGCTGTGTAAATGGGAGGGATCTACAGCTAACTGGTTAAATAACCGGAAGAGCGTCTGTCTCTTACTTGAGAAGCTGATGTGTTATGAAGTGTGAGTGAAACACTGAAAAAAGTATTGCAAAAAAGTTTTTACGCTTGCTAATGTAAATGCCATATTTCCATCACGCTTCCTACATCGTTTTCGTTCATTTGAGGTTTGACTGGAGCTCTTTTAATTACGCCATCTCGTTGTGCCCTCTTATTCTGCAATGGTTTCATGGCACCCGAGAATTACCTTCACCAGCTTTTCATCTCAATGCACCAACATAATTCTTGCAGTGCATTGGATGGTGAATGGTCTTTCGGTTGTAAAGCAGCCTCCGTTATGGAAATATGCAAATGTATCACAGTAAACGGATTGGTTATGAGCGCAATAATAATTATGTGATGGTTCTACCAGTATGATTCCACTCTAGCTGCACAGTAACACTTACTGTCTGACCAAACATAATGCATTCTCCTTTGGCCACTGACATTCAAGCAGTGTTGGTTGACAAAAGCAGCTACCATGCGTTATGGAGCTGAAGTCTTTACAGAGAATGATCATATAGCTCTACTGCCATGTTTCTTCTAAGAAGTGGTTCTTTCTTTTACCTCTGTGTCACATTACAATTTAAAGGGGAACTCTACCATTTAACGTGTCAGTTTGTTAGTCATAATGAGTAGTACTCAGCCTTTGAAAACAGATGTATGATGTCGCCTGTGGCGGTGATGTCATCTTTTTTAAAGGAATACCTGCATTATGATCTGAGGGTGTGAAGTTTGAAAGGTGTGGGCATTTACCAGACTATTAGTTGCATTGTTGGAAATGTAGGATCCAGTGTTTTTGGAGTGGGATAGAAACTAAAAGTCAGGGTATTTCGGCCTCTGCTGCTTTGATTCTCACGAGTCCTTTAGTCAACTTTGTAATGTGTGATGTTAAGTGTAATACTAAGTCACCGGAGTCCCCTAATTACAAACATGTGTTGTATTATGTTAGCTATCTCAGGTTAGGCTTGGAGCGTACACATCTGTAACACAAAGCCTGTATTCAAAACTGGGGGGCGTGAAGTTTAAAAGATGATGGTGTGTACAAGACAGAAACTACAAAAAACACTATCAAGTTGCATTATGGGAAGTGTAGGATGCAGTGTTTTTTGAGCTTGAGCCATAATAGGGATTAAAAATCAGGATGTCTCAGCCTGTGCTGCTTTTACTTTGACCTTTTTTATTTGCGGAGCTTTATTGTGAGTTTCAGGTCATTGCTTAGCTGTCCGGCCTCCAACTTTACTGTTTTGGTTCACTCACACCGCTCTACAGGCAGCTGTTTGCAGCAAAACATTTCTAAAAACCCACTGTCCACTACCTGCTCAGCATCAAACAGCAGACAGATATAGTTAGCGAGTAGCGGGTGAACATAGTGGAGCATTTAGCAGCTAGAGCCATATGTTTTCTCTCAGGAGTTGGAGTTGGAGACCACAATAGAGACCAAAAACAAGAGCTAAAAGAGAGTGAACATTGGACTTATTTTCGCCAGGTGGCAAAAACATGACTTCAAATGAATGCTAATGTTGATCAGTAACTACTGGATGTGTAAATGAGCAACTGTCTGCTAACAAGTTCGCCATATCAACTTACAAGGTGATCATATGTCAATGCTGTGTTCACAACTTGTTTCTCATCGTGTGCAGGCATTCCTGCATTACGATCAAATTCTCAAGCTCGAAGATAACCAAGCCACAGAAAACATTACTACATTACACAACTGCTTTCACAGCCTGAGTAGTAATGACAAGTAATACATAAATTACAAACATAAATTTTCATTGTTATGCAGATGATACCCAATTGTATTTATCGATCAAGCCAGATGAAACCAATCAATTAGCTAAACTTCAGGCATGCCTTAAGGACATAAAGGCCTGGATGACCTGCAATTTTCTGATGTTAAACTCAGACAAAACCGAAGTTATTGTACTTGGCCCCAAACACCTTCGAAACACATTATCTAAAGATATAGTTTCTCTAGATGGCATTTCCCTGGCCTCCAGCGAAACCGTAAGGAATCTTGGAGTTATCTTTGATCAGGATATGTCCTTTAACTCCCAAATAAAACAAACTTCAAGAACTGCCTTTTTTTCATTTACGTAACATTGCAAAAATCAGGCACATCCTATCTCAAAAAGATGCAGAAAAACTAGTCCATGCATTTGTTACGTCTAGGCTGGACTATTGCAACTCTCTATTATCAGGCTGCCCCAATAAATCCCTTAAGACTCTCCAGCTGATTCAGAATGCTGCGGCACGTTTACTGACAAGAACCAGAAAAAGAGAACATATTTCTCCAATATTAGCTTCTCTACACTGGCTCCCTGTAAAATCCAGAATAGAATTTAAAATCCTTCTCCTCACCTTCAAAGCCCTAAATGGTCAGGCACCATCATATCTTAAAGAGCTCATAGTACCCTATTACCCCACTAGAGCACTGCGCTCCCAGAATGCAGGGTTCCTTGTGGTTCCTAGAGTCTCTAAAAGTAGAATGGGAGCCAGAGCCTTCAGCTATCAAGCTCCTCTCCTGTGGAACCAGATCCCAGTTTGTGTACGGGAGGCGGACAACCTCCTCACATTTAAGAGTAGGCTTAAGACTTTCCTCTTTGATAAAGCTTATAGTAGGGCTGACTCAGGTGACCCCTGAGCCACCCCTTAGTTATGCTGCTATAGGCCTAGACTGCCGGGGGACTTCCTATGATGCACTGAGCTCCTTTCTCCTCCTCTTCCTCTCCATCTGTACGCCCTCATATCCCATCAATGCTTGTTATTAATTCAACTTCTTCCCGTAGTTGTGTGCTTTCTCTCCTCTCTCTCTCTCCCTCCCCTTCTGTTGCTTTCTGCAGGTGTTTCTGCCTCTGGAGCTGTGGAGTCTGGGTCTGTGGTTGCTGCCGCCTGCTGCCCCCGTGCTCCTGCTCTGCACCCGCTGATGCTATTGCTGTTGTTGCTGTTATTAGTATTGCTATTATAATGTTGCTCTTAGTGTTGTTTCTGTTGGTGTTAACATCAATGCCATTACCATATCTATGCTGTATTGAGCTGCTGTATGTTCTCTTTCCTCCTGCTCTCTCTCTCCCGCTCCCCCCTTCCCCCTTCAACCCAACCGGTCGAGGCAGATGACCGCCCACCTTGAGCCTGGTTCTGCTCGAGGTTTCTACCTGTTAAAAGGGAGTTTTTCCTTGCCACTGTCGCATAGTGCTTGCTCATGGTGGGAACTGTTGGGTCTCTGTAAATATAAAGAGTCGGTCTAGACCTGCTCTATTCGAAAAAGTGCCCTGAGATAACTTTGTTATGATATGGCGCTATATAAATAAAACTGAATTGAATTAATTGATAACTTGTGATAACTTCATTTGTAAAGTCAGCTGAGTGCCCCTTTAAAACAGGAATGTGGCAATTATTGAGAAAAGTGTTACTAGGGTTTCAATTGTCAAAATGAAAATACAATAAAACCAATCCTTATAATGTAATTTAATGTACTCCCAATCTTGACAAATCTTTGGAAATGAGGATCATAATATTAATATTTTATCTTCTGTGTGGAAAGAGTGACAGTTTAACTACGGTAGTCAAGCAGTGCTCTCTCTCAACCTCCAGCTTGTGTTGTGCAGCCCTGTAAAGTAATAGTGTTCCTACTCACTGTTATGGGCTTTTAGTAATTTTCTGGGGGAGGAAACAAAGCAATCAGCGGTACTTGTGTGACTGTAGTGGAGACCTAGTGACTAATATAGCAGCTAATCTGGCTTCCTTGTAGACTGATGTGCTTGCTCTACTGGCTATTTTTAGTACAGACCAGTGATTCATTTGTTGAAAAGAACAATATTTCTCTGGCCTGGCACTTTCAGCACTTCTACTTCAGATTAATTGAAAATGAGTGTGCTTAAAAGTTTGTTTAATTTAGAGGCGTTCTTACCTGTGTTCTTCATCCATCTCACGACCCTTCGCAACGGCCAAAACTGCAGCTCCACTGAAGCTGTGAGCATTTCTCCACACCACAGACATGGAGCTTATTAATCTCACACTGGTGTCAGCCTGCTGGCAGTGATTTAATGAGCCAATTAATGTTAAACAGAGGAGTCGCACAGATTAGGAGCAATTCATATGAAAAATGATTCCTTAATCATGTTGAACATGTAGATGTACTCTACGCGCTCTCCCTCACTGCAATTCATAGTGAGCGGTTACATTGGATGAAGACCACTGGATTGTCTCTAAAATGTGAAACCTGCAGAGATGATCATCTTGGCACTGTCTTTAAGCATGTAAAAAAAAAAATACTGATTGGCCTTATGGGGTTGCTAAAATTAATGTCCACTCCGTGGGGGGTTAGGTTTAGGCAACAAACCACTTTGGTTAAAGAAAGATAGTGGTTTATGTGAAATGTCACAAAAACACGTTGCATCTCAAGTTACTGCAGACTTGTAGACTCTTTATTAAACCAGAATATGATCCTTCCATAACCTCAATCAATTGCTGCCACTGCCTAAACATAACCATAAAAAGTGTATCAATGCTGTAGTCACTATGTGCAGATATTGCAAAAAAAAAAAAAACGATCATTTTAAAAACCTTGGCATTGAATATAATCTGGGGTTCCGCCAAATTGTCCAATATTGATGTTATTGTCTGATGATAGGGTTGAGGAAAACACGTTTACCTTTGCATTCCAACTAAACTCAAATACAAACTTTCCCTCTCTTAAATGTCACTACATTACAAATTGTCTCATAACCAGATTTACACATAATAGTTTGTAGGGCTGCAGTGCGGAAAACTATTGATACAAGTAGTAAAATGTGGCAATGGCTGAGCTTTAGGCTTTGGACAATTAGCTTAACCACATATAAATACACCTCGTATAAAAACAAATAAACAATGTTAAATGTTCAGTATATAGTTTACAGACTGACTTCATTGAATTACAAGAAGAAATTAAATGGGTTTCCCAGTGCTGCATGAGTGAAGACAAACTTAATTTGCTGATGAAGGCCATTGAACTCAGTTCAAACTATAACCATTGTCGGGTTTTTAAGATGACGAAAGACTCTCCAGTGCCTTTGTGATGCCTTACAATTCATTGTCATTTGAATCATGACACACTCACTCAAGCTGTACACTCAATTAGTGTAATGGAATCTACATGTTCGATCTGAACTGGACTCAACATGTGTCCATGTCCCAGCAAACTACTGACCAATCACAGCCCTCGGACATGCTGGACAAGATTTTCCTTCCATTATCTTTTCTCCTCTCAGCCTCTGTTCTCTGAATCTGTCCGGAGAGAGTGAGGACAAAGCCCACTTCTCTTGGCCTGACGCTTGAAAGACACCAATTAATGTCATGATTTTTTATTTTCCTTTTTTTTGTCAGGAATGTTTCAGCTGACAGGGCATCCAGACTGACTCAGACTTTTACACCAATGATCCAAACAAAACATTTCTCTGGGTCGACTCATCAGTTTAGCTCTGTTCATCTCAACCAGCTGATGGATGTTGGACCCAGTTGGAAGGACGAAATTTCCCAGTGGGGTGTGGGGTTCAGTGTTTAGTAGAATTTTGGATCCCAGTGTTGCCATATCACAGTGAAAATCTAATTAAAGCTGCACTAATCAATATTATTAATATTTTTATATATTGATCAAATGACTATATGTTGCTCCTAGTGACAAACTCACAGAGAATGATCAACACTGCAGTTACTCTCAGTTCTATGGAGCATTTTAGCATCTTTCAGCTCATTGTTTTGGTTTTATGGCCGCAACTTTACTGTTACCGTTTACTCATTTCCAACTTCATTTCCAGCCTGAGCAGGCAGCTGTTTTCACCAAAACAGTTCCAATAAACCAGCTGTATGCTACCTGCACAGCAGACAAAGTTATGTATATAGTATGAGTATTTAGCCACAAAGAGCCAGATATTTTTCTCAGGAGTTGGTGGAGACCAAAACAGAGCTAAAAGGAAAGTTAATACTGGACTGGAAGCCAGAAACACAACTCCAAATGAATGCTAATTTTGCTCTGTCTCTGCTGATTTAGGGAATTGTTTGCTAACAGGTTTGTCATAACAACTTTATACAGTGATAATTTGTCAATGTTGCGTTTACACATTGTTCCACTGCCCCAAGATGCCAAAAAAGCTAAATTAATGCTGATTAAGAAATCAAAATTTTGGAATTGTAAGTGTGCATGGTTATTTTGATTGTGATCTATACCCCTGTTAGCTTCATTGTATTATAGCTAAAATTATCATTGATTTTTGGCAGAAATGCCATGAAAAGCAGCTAGGCTAGGTTTTTCTCCCTTCGTCCACTCTTTGTGCTAAACTAGGCTATCTCTGCTATTTTTTAAGGCTACATGTAGCCTGATATTCAGTGGGGCTGAAAGATATGCAAAAAAAAAAAAAACATATTGTGATTATTTTGACATATATGAGTCACGATAGTGTGGAATGGTAATTTTTGCATTTCATTTTTACTGAAAAAAATATAAAAATGGTGATGTTATTTTTTGCTGGGGTCTGTACCAAACAATGTTGTCGCCTTACGTCTGGAGAATATGATTTGTTGGCCGGGGCGTATCTGTAGAACCAAATTGCTTCATTTATAACGGTATGTTGTGACAAATTTTACCTTCATCAAAAAAGTTCCTGAGATTTGGATTTTGCACTTGGCCACACTGTGATTTCGCTAATATTTCAATTAATTACTCAGCCCTAATATTCAGACTAAAATGCAATATCCCTTTCACTTTATCATTTCAGTTTGACATTGTGTTCATGTTAGCAGTTTTCTGTTCGGGAGGGGGGTTTGTTCCGTTTTGTCTTAACCAACTAGTAGTGGGTGACGTATCTGTCCCACCAACGTTATTTTCTGTTGACATGGAAGTTGCTGTAGCAGTTGTTAGGAGTAGTTAACTTTGTCATGTCAGTGGAATAAATATTTAAGAGTTGTTCAATATTTCTGTAAGTCGACTTGCAACAACCTGTACTGCGTTGGTCTCATCCACCCCTGTTGCAATTTATGTGGCAATTTTTCTGGCTGTGGGACAGGAAGATAACGTCTCCATTCCCACTAGGAAGGCTAGAGAACGCACAGAGAGAAAATGAATATCAACCTTCTCATTGGCTGTGGGTTTAAGAAAATGGTTTTTCCTCAAATGTTGGACTGATCCTTTAATATTGGCACATTAGAAACAACCAAAACATTGTAAAGACAGAGGTAACACCAACTAAAGCCACCATTTTATAGGTCACAGTCAACTTGAGACACATTGGAACTTTTCTTTTCTGTGTCTTCTCACAGTATGCATTACTAGTGAGACAAATGTGAGACGTGCAGTGCTCCGAACATTACAGGGCTATGATGGCACCAAAGCAATCCTACTGTTCTGTGAGTCTGGGCGATTACACACTGGTCGACATAATGGAAGGCCATTATCTGAGAGCCAGAGAGGAATGACAGGGGTGGCGAAGTCACCCGGCAGATTAATGAGATTGCCATCCAGTTCGAGGACACCGCCGCTCGGTCCAAGCCAAAACATTTAGCAGAGAGCGACCTGCAAAGAGAGATGTCAGTAGACTGGACGGGATGTTGATATGATTTCAACACACTTAAACTCAAGATCTAGATACTGTGAGAACAGGGTGGTACTTTTATCAAATATCAAATAAAAAATAAAGATAAAATTGGGCACACATTTTCTAGATGAGCTGTTTTTACATTATCATACTAGTATTTTTTTTTCCAGTTTATTATAAATCAGATGTAGCCTGTTAACTGCTGGTACTTTTTCAAAACATCCTATAAGTTTTCAGATTGATTTGCTACATTCCAGGAAGCCATTTGTTTCCATTCTTATGTAAAAATCAACTTGCCTTGAGACTTGAAATCATCCCAGTGATCAGCTGTGCTAATGCAGTTTAGGAAAGGTTTTCCAGGTTGGTGCGTTCAAGTGCCTGTGGGAAGCTCTGCTGTGCTGAGATTTGAGAAATGACAAGCAAGCAGGCAAACATGGACAGCATGAAAAGGATAACAGGAACTGAGCTGCTCTTTGCATTAAGAAGATTGCTGTACTGTTGTTGGCTTAAGAAAATGATGAACACGCTTGTAGTAAATAGGCTAGAAAGTGCAAAAACACATTATGATCCTCCATGAGTGAAGGTGGAGAGCAGTCACATATCATACCATCATTTATAACAACATTTCTAACCAAAATCAATTCATTGCATCGGGATGGCAGAGATAAAGTAAATCCATGCTGAGCTTTGTGAGATTTAAGCTTTGGTTAACTTGGGAAGTTGAATTGTGCACGGTTGACCAATTGCAAACCACCTTGACATTGCTGACCTTTAAAATGGAGCCATATTAGCTGTGTCACACACTATCCAGTTTAATACAACCCTCCACTGCTGGAGTTTAAACTGCTCAAAAAAAGAGGTGTATTGTGGGAAAAACAAACAAACAGTGGAAACAGTGGAGGAGTCTATATTGGTGTGCTCGTCCATCAATGATTCACATAGGCACACTATTTGTATGCAAATGATCCCTCATTCAGCTCCGAATTGGGCAGTTAATGGTGTTCTCGGGGCAATCTGTCACTCTGTGTACCTGACAAGGCTTTCTCATTCACTGACATGTCTGTCCTGCACTGTTGCATCCGTGTGGCTCGTCTTTCACAGAGAAGTGATCCTATGTGTATTGTAGCGCTGATCAAGGTGAGGGGTCTTTAGATAACTGTGAGAAGCTCATTCACACATTCATACCCATGTGTAGCCTATGTTATTGGTGGTGGACAAAATATTAGAAGGACCATCCTCAGCAAGATCACCTTGGTAGCCAAGTGGTTACAGTCATTGGTTCAATTCCAACTGGTGGCCTTTGTTGCATTTCTTACCGCCCTTTCTCTCCTATCTGCATTCTTCACCGTCCAATAAAGGCAGCACCTTTCAGTATAATCCAACACCACCACAAACTACAACTTTAGAAATGACTCTAGAGCTGAACCAACACATCTCTGGCAAAACATTTGAGACTGTGTTGATGTCAAATTATTAAATTGTAAAATTAACATAGGTAGTATTAATTTACATTACACCACTGTGCAGGATTTGTTAGGGTTAGCCACCTAGGCAGCAGGGGAAGCACCCAAACGCAGACAGCCGAGGCTCCAGCAGTTCAAAGGTTTATTTCACAAAAAAAAAAACACTTACAAGAAACTCGGGAAACCAGGGAACGACACACAGGGAAACACCGGGAACACGACAAGGAGAGACAACCAACAATCAACTGACACGAGAACAAAGGGAGAGGACCGGTATATATAGAGAAGGGGGTTAACGAGTGAATCAGGGGCAGGTGAGCACAGGGGAGCAGGTGTGGGTAATCAAAGAGACACGAGGGCAGGAACTAAAGAAACAAGACAGGTAAGAAAATTACAAAATAAAACAGGAAACAGAACAAAACCCAACAGGACATGACAATATTTCCATTTTTCTGAGCTGCGAGTGTATACAGTCCTCCTCAAAGCCTACATTCAGTCTCAGGGCTTTTTTCTATTCTCTTTAAGTTGGTTTGTAGTATTTATTTTTCTTATAGTTTAACTGATGCATTTAAAGCCATGCCACAAAATGAATGCCTGATGCCACAAGAGGGATTCCATAAGTTCCTACGCTGCACTTTTATTACAACTTTGGATGTGTATTGCTCCATTAAAATAAAACATATATATTATATATTACTTTCAGCATGGGAAGTCGAGTAAGTGATATGTTCGGTGTTCAAGTGGTTGAAAGCTGGAGTGCAGCACTTTTGTCTGGCAGTGAGAGTAATTACACAAACACTGTCAATGCGTGCTCATGACGTAGGTCTACGGGGGAGCTCGCTCAAATGTCCATAATTCCAAGACAATACTCCATTATTTAGGTAGAGTAAATGTAACAGCTACATAGCCTACTCCAAATATTTTACAAAGACCAACCTGTCCAAGAGCCCTCAGTCCCTGCTCTTCTTTCAGCCTCTCCATCGAGGAAAAGCTACACCAATAGTTATCCGTGTTTGTTTCTTTTTTTGACTGTAATCCTTCCTCTGAGCGCAGAGTTTATTTTTTATCTCGAGCATCAGAAACTGTTCTTGGAGCTTCTTAGGTGTTTCCTCCATACTCCTAGTTGCTGTAGCTACAGTCGCTACAGTTGCTCCCCTCAGCTCTGGCAGACCAGAGCCATGTAGAGAGAACTATCTGAAGTCTACATGAATCATGTGACCATCAAGCATTTTCAACTTCCGCTGACGCCACTCTCTCTCCACATGGCTCTGGTCTTACTACCAGTGCGCCCGCATGGGATTGTCTCCACACACAATGGCACAACGGCAATGGCTTGACTGTACTGGACATTCATTTATATGTAACAGTCCTGCACTTTAGTTTTAAGTCACAAGAATGTTGTTGTTATGTGACAATAAAATCAGACATTGCCTTGTTGCGTTTTCAAAAATGGTTAATGGTTTTGTTTGCTGCATTTCATTGTCAAAGAACCAAAAAAGGATAGAAAACAAAAGTAATCAATGGAAAAATATTAAAATAAAAAGGTAGCTCCCATAGGCTCTAACATTTTCAAAAACATCAGCTCACACTTCACACACGTCATTGGGTCATTCAAGTGGACTCTTCTCTTAAACAAGTTAAATACAACCCCACTTGAGGGCACTAACACTAAACTGCAGGGGAACCAGAAGTGTCACATCAAAGACACATCCATCAAAACGTCTGGTAGGCCATTAAGAAGGTGATTGTAGTTTGAAAGAGTACTGTTCAATTTGGGCATTCGTCGAACCGAAGAAGTATTACTCTTACTGTTAGAAACATTCTGTCAGACCTGACTCCTCACCTGGCTGCTGGGCAGACTGACAGTGATGATGGTGGCCATGTTTGTCCCGTCTACCTGCAAGAGATGCTGAACTCAGACAGCTGCCAGCCTGCTGAGGAGGTGGCTGAGGTCAGAGCTGAGCTGAGCTGGACCACCAAGCTCAGAGGCCTCACGAATCAGAGAGACGTCTGCTGAGGAGAAATGAAAGAAAGTGGCTGCTAGACGGATGCTGAAATGTGAGCACAACCACGCTCACCACCAAATCTCCACCTCAAAATAAACAATTCTTCATAATTTATTACTCATTAATTTATCTTTTTTTTTTATCAAATCAAATGAATAGTTGTTTGTCCTCTAATCCTTTGTTTTGTAATTTTGTTCGTGTCGTTTTGTTGTAATCCTTAATTGATTTGGTTGATACTCTCTGAGCAGGTATACAACAGAAGAGTAGCTGGTGTATTTGTTTACAGCACAACCAAGCAAACTCACGTTGTAATAAAGAAGTTTGCAACCGCGATCTGATTTCATGCTGCAAACTAATTTTTTCCACTCTGCTTCGCTGCCCCTTCTTCTTCCATTATTGGCAAAAATTAAAAATGATCTGCTGACAAAAAAATGCAGAGACTGAGTCCGTCTTGCTTTGGAAGGCAGTCTGAAACCAGTGCGGAAATGGCAGACCTCACCACTAACAATGGAAAATAATATATAGATAGATAATTACTGAATGTAAATACCTTGAATAGCTATTGCTGAAAAAAATGCAGACCATAATAGTATCAAATGGGGTTTGATGAGGATTATACCTTTAAAAGAGTTCAATAATAATGACAATGATAACAAGAAGAGAAAGTCAATACATTTTATTCGCATTATGTTAGGGTCTAAAAGGCTAATTTAATATCTTCTGATGTGTTTTTTGGAAGTAGTTTTCAGTTGTGTTTGCCATTATTGACAACCATCACTCAACCAAATTGGGATTTAATTGGTTCCAGGAACTAACAAAGCCTCCAGGCTTAAGAAAGTATCTTAATAATTGTAAAGGTTAATGAAAACATTTACATCTAAACCTCAATTTTCCCTATATGGGAAATAACAATTATAATAATTATATCCAGATGAGACCCTGCAATAGGTAGGTAGTCGCGAGTAGGTAGCACGTGTTCTAACCTTCAAATCAAACCTCTAACCTTGGCAGTGTTAATGCCTTGCTCTACCCACTGAGCTACAGCTACCAAAAACCACCCACTCACATTTGGTTTGTCGTATTTTAAGAGATTTCTTTATTTTTAAATGAAATTCAAATCAAAGTTGTCCCACGTCACAGCAGAAGTGTTAACCAACTGTGTGTCTGAATAATAAGAGCGAGCTTTTGTTTGGAGTTACGTCATACATGCTTGAAGCTTTGTAAGGAAATAGTCATAAATAGTGGCATAGTTGGCTGCGTACCTGCGACTAAAAAAGGCCACCCACGTCAAGACGTGAGGAACATTACTGAAAAGGGAAAGCTTCAAAAGATGCCAGTTATAGTTCATCAAGGGCTGTATGAAAGGAAACCAGTAGGTATTGGAGCTACATTCGGACAAAGAGGTTTTGTACCCACTCACAATTTAACTTGATTCTCAGACTGGAACCATCACTTCATCTGGGTATGGAAGCGTAATTATAATTTAAATTTCTTTTACTGGATCCTGCTTCATGCTTACATTACACAAAGACTCACTCTTCCCTGCTTAATCAAAATCAACCAAAACCCATCCCCCTATTCCATGGCCAACTACAGAATGATGCAATGTACATCAAACCCATTAGGTTCTTCTCATCTTTAAGTCATTTTGTTTGCTGTAGGCCACTTCATGTTAAGCTTCCAGCTAAGATAAGCAAGGACATAAAAAAGAGAGACTAAATAAAGAATAAATGAAGATTGGCTTCAGCTGTACCTAAGCAACCAGCTACACAAAGCTGTTTCTCATTTCTGTGAGAAGAAGCAGCGCTCACTCATTATCATAACTATCCAGATACAAAAGGTTACAAACGAGTCAACTGAGGCAAGCGAACAAAGGAAAAGGGCTGCAGATGGCGGCAATTCATTAGACAAATAAAAGACAAACTCTACAACTATACAGCAAACTAGTTAACATGAATAAAGAAGCACAGTGGCGGACTGCTCAGGTTAAATCACAGCTGCCCTGGTTGTCTGATCCGGATGATTCTTCTGTACCTGTTGCAAGCAAACTCTAGATTGGCGGACTAGGCTGGTGACTTGGGATGGACAAGAGGAGGAGGACGAGACCTGATTGTAGGCGGTCTTGAGATGACAGTCCAATCAATGGGAAGAAATGCGAGGCGGACCAATCCCAGAAGAGAGGCTGCAAAGCTCTATCAAAATATAAGGGATCTGGACCACAATCATTACTTCATATACACAATACATACCAGGCTAACGGCAAGGGCCACACCAAACTCACATTTGTCATGTTTATATTTAGATTTTGGCTCTCTTGTAGAACAACTTCCAACTGTTGAATTATCTTTAATTCACCAGCTAGGTAACCAACAATGAAAGCAATAATGAGGGTCAGTGGTATTTGTCATACCACAGAGGGACTGTATAAGAGTAAAGTACAAGTACAAATATTATTTCTACTACTTAAAGCTGCATTTATTGTTTTGGGTTTGCCACTAAGGGCCAGCATAACCAGCTGTAAACACAACAATGACATATTATCATCTTAAAGTTGATATGGCAAATGTGTTAGCAAACAGTTGCCTTCTAACTCCAGTGGACACAGAGCAACATTAACATTCATTTGGAGTCGTGTTTTCTGGCAATCGGATGAATGTCCAAAAAGTCCAATTTTGACTCAATTTTGGCTCTGTTTTTGGTTTCCACCAACTCCTGAGGCAAATATCTGACTCTTTAGCTGCTACATGCTCCACTATGTCCACCAGCTAGTCGCTAACTGTGGCTGTCTGCTGTTTGGTGCTGGGCAGGTAGTGCACAGTGGGTTTATTAGAGCTTTTCTGTTGAAAACAGCTGCCTGCTGCAGTTGGAAACAAGGTTGATGAGTGCTGTGAGAATCAATCAAACAATAAAGTTGTGGGTCGTAATACCAAAACAATGAGCTGAACAACACTAAAACGCTCTGTAGAGCTGAGGGGAACTGCTGACTCTGGTGATAAATCTCTGCGGGTCCAACACCATTCACATTAGTCATTTGACCCATTGTTAATATAAAAATAGTGATAATTGCAGCGTTAAGATTGGTATCCCATAACATGCTTGATATGCTGATATTAAGTCAGTTTTGTAGTCTCCTGTCCACTTTTTATTGTAAATAGAAATACATCACTAACTTTCACTTTTTTTTTCTGTGACAGCAATGCCACACGATTCTGCCATACTGACCAGCTGAATTATTTCAGAATCAGTTTTGGGATATCTGAAAAAGAAAAGAGCTGGACTATACACATTACTTGCAGGATCTATTATTATTTCAGTTCATGTACTAAGTGCTGTTATTGTCAGAAAGGAAGCTGTCAGATTTACATTATTATTTCCCACTTCCTCTTGTTTCTGGCCACTATGATCAATTTCATGCTTGGTTTGAAAGGACGGTACTTCATTTGAACTGAATGTGTGGATTTCTTGTCAGCCTATGATCAATTTCATGCTTCGTTTGACTAGATTGTCACGTCATTTTGGGCTGCTGCATCACTACAATGCAAAATAGGAATGTTTTCAAAAGAGCGTTTCATTTGTCTTGCATCTACAAGGACCAACCACACGTGCAATGACACAAAAGTCAAAGGTTTGTTTATCAGTCCAACACTTTGGTCAAAACTGTTCTAAATATGAATGAAAGCTAATGACTTCCCTGACCTTGCATCTAGCACCACCAACAGGTGAAAATGTCCACTTGTCTGACACTTGAGTTCATGAATAGGGTATATGAGGCTAGTTCTTAAAACCCTGGGTCCTTTCTCACCTCCACACAATTGACCAATCATGGCGTGAAGTGAGTGTTAATGTTAAGTTCTTACTTTAACATGATGGATGCTAGATATATATTTAAGCAAGGGGTTTGTCGATCCCCCGTGTCATGAGTACCCTCTCGCTAATATATTTTGCAGTTGCAGATGCCTGTAGTGTCTGAAAGAGGCAAAAGAGACGATCTAAGAGAGATTGTGAATTTGTTGGCCGCAATCCTGGTATTTTAACTTGGCACCGGATCCACAATGGAACCAGCAATTGGAACCCACTCCTAATGGCATTACCAGCTGGGTTCATTTGGGTCAGGTCTTAAAGATGCGGGTACAGGATTTTGCAGGTTTTAGGCCCATGCAGATCTATAATTTTGATCACTGCAAAGACATTGGACAAATGTCCTTCTTCTTCCTTTGGTCTCCATTACCATTTATAATGAGAAGCACCAACAACAAGCACTTGAGCCAACATTTCAGCTAATGAAAAACTTCAATAAGAAGTTGAGTTGTGGATAAGCCATGTGCAGAATGTTTCTCAATGACAATAAGAGGAACATGACATCATCCCCAGTGCTGACATACTTCACGAACGTGATCCATCGTCTCTTTTCTCCTCCCAACTGGGTCACCTTTGTTTCGGTGAAAGTGATGAGTCACCGCCTGTTCTCAATAGTCCTCTGATGATGTTATCTAACTCACCTTTACTGCTGTTCTTCTGGCCACTTGCAGTAGCTCAGAGAACGTTACTGTGAAAGAAAGACAGTGAAAACAGCAACCTCTCTCTGCCTGAGCGTGGATCTGTCGTCTAATTGTGGTGGTGGCGTCCTCGCCTCTTTGTCAACATCTCCAAGATTAGCGCTGATGGGTCAGCAGGGGTGCACCGATAAACTTAGATTGCATTTTACTTCTGCTTGTGTGATCATTAGAGGAAGAAAGTCTTTGAACAGCTTCCTCAGATTTCCTTATTTGTGACATACCAGCCGGTGAGCTGTTCATCCATGATACAGCTCAGTGACTGTGGACAGATCTCAAAGAGTAGATGCTCAAAGAGATCCGGTGTCTGTCAAAATAATGCAAATTTTGTGCACACAGAAAACACAGCCATTTTATTTTCTGGAGCAATATTTGTTGACAACCTTTCTGAATACTGACATCATGCAGCACCCCCCCCCGCCGGTCCTGTTTGATCCAATGGAAATAAGAAACAGCGTGTTGTATCCAGGCAACAAGTTCGTTGCCAGGTGACAGATACAGAGGTCCTGAGACCACAGACTGTGTGCAACAATTCCACATGAATAAGACAAGGCAGAACATCAGTCACCTCCTGCAACTCACATATTTCTTTGATAATCCTGCTTTGATCACCTTTACCATTAAAGCAAACAATACACTGTCTGATTGCCAACACATGAAGAGTGAACTCCCTTCATCTTCAATGGTAACAAATGCAATAAACCCTGCACATGAACAGAGGAAGTAACAGTAAAACTCAATTGCAGGAAACTGATCTCCGCACCTTGCGCAAACCTTAACAAACTTGCCTAATTGCTGCATGGAATCATAATGTATACACTGACGGCTTATCAGAGAAGACATATCCGCCAGCAAATGTGAAAACAGCCATAAGTGGTGGGATTATCAAACACGTTTCTGCCACAACGCTTGGCCTTTCATGTGGCAGTCATGAGCAGAGATAATGATCATTTCCAAGGCGCTTCAGCTGACAAATTCACCGCCACCATTAAAGGCTTTCATTCTCCCCCGGAACTCTGTAGTGCGACTGTATACTTTTACTTTTAGATGCAGCTGCTTTATCGGGGGGGAATTTGTTTACTGTGGTTTGTCCAAGATGGATGGATGATAAACTGTATGCGTTTACTGTTCCTGATGTACATGGGCCATTAAAGCTGCACTAATCAATAATTTTTATGTTGACAAAGGATCACATAAGTATGTGTAATGTGAAAGGTGTACCTCGTAGTGACAAAACACAAGAAAAGAAAAAAACGCCTCTGGTGTGTAAAGGATTTAAGTCCCAGAAAACTTTCTCAGGAGAGAGTGAATATTGGACTTACAGTCATCGAGTCACCAGAAACATGACTCCAAATGAATGCATGCATGCATGTATTCTGTAAATAGGCTGCTGTTTGCCAACACATTAACCATAACTGTATAAAGCAATAATAGTCAGATGTTGTGTTTACTGCCCCTAAATGGTCAAACAAATCGGTTGATGCAGCTTTAAATAATACCAGTTTGTTATTGTTGTTTTAAATTCAGAAACATTAACCACTTTATTTTACTGGCCTGTAAATTCCTAATAATTTCGGTGGAAGTTTGATGGTAAGAACCATATTATGGGTAAGATGGAGACAGTGTTCAATTGGTACCCTTCCAATTATTTAATTCCAATTAAGTGCTAAGCTACCATAACCTACTGTAGTTTTTTGATTGGTGCAGAGCAAAAATGTGCAATTTTTCTACAGGCAAGTATACAATTCAACATACATGAAGAATAAAGCTACCAGTAACAAATGATGAATAAACATTTACCTTGTCTTAAATGAAGCAGTTCTTCCTCTGGAAATCTACAATTGCTTATGAACTCGGCACAACTAACTGAAATAACATTCTCAGAACATTCATGTCTTCAGTTTCCCTATAATTAGCACTGAATTAGTCTACATAGTTGATGCCAGGAAACTGTTAGAAAATAATGGGCCTGTAAACTAAAGCTTTGAATAATTCTTCCTCATATAAAGATGGCTTATGTGTTTTGGGGTTTCTGTTGTGGAAAATTCAGTTATGTGGTGGGATAAACATTAATTCATTAATTCAGACAAAATGCAGGTTTTTAGACTTCAGACCTCTCTAAATGAAACACTGGACATGTTTCAGAATGCCCTCAAGGACAAAACATTCATCCTATATTGGAGTCCCTGCTATATTAAAGAACAACAGAGTCATCTACTGCAAAGTTCATGTTACCACCACCATAGTCAGACCTTTGCTGCCACCCACTTGTTGTGTCTAGTAAATGCAACCCCTAAGTTTTGGTGTAATTTGCCCATTTTTGCCTCCACTCCAATACAATGAAGTTGGATGGAATTTTAATTCTGCTGCTCACGGAATTGAAAAATTAAATTTTAAAAATTCAACCGCAATTTCTCTTTCCAGAATCCACAAAACATCTATGGTGTGTGTATTACACAGACTAACCAAGACACTGTCTGTTATCTCCTGCATTACCGATACAGTATCTACTTCCACTGATGCTATTTTATGCTATGTATTTTAAGATCAAAGTGAACAGCATTCAAGTGCAATACAATTGCATGTGCTGCATTCTATAGACACTTTATTTCATTATTATAAGTACAATTTTTGTATTTCTTATGTACATTTAATATTTCTCTTATTTGGTTTAATTCCTGGATCAGTGTATTTTTTGTATATTGTATATAGCACCTTCCATCACATCCTCGTTCTGGTATACAGTATTTTTTCTAACATATATTAATTAACTACTTTTTGTATTGTATCCTTTTATTTCCTTGTATGGGATCATCACTATATCTTACTTTATATAAACATAAGGGATTCAGTCCTTGAGGGAAATAAGTGTCTGCCATCTAGTGGACAAACATCTGTCCTACAATAGCTGTCCAAACTACTTTATCTGTGTCTTGAAGTTTTCTGCTTTTCTGGCTCTTTTATTTACAAAAAAGCCAGGTTCTCTATGATACTCAGCCCAACCATCTGACCTGCTACAAACATTTGTATATCAGGGACTGAATCTGTATCACAATGCTAAAAATTAGCCATAAATGTTATTAGTTTTGAAGTCTTTTTACCTGAGTCACCTTTATTTATATTCCAGATGTCACACAAATGCATTTAATAAATCACGACCTCAGCATCTCACAATGAAAATTAGATTAGAAAATTAGAATCACAAGAGTGCTTCACTGTTTCTCCAATATGCAACAAAAATGTAGGTAATTTACATTTTTGATCATTTAGAATTTGATTTAAAGGTAAACATTTTGATTACAAATCAAACTAAGTTGCAGTACTGTGTGTGCGTGTGCTGGGATCTACAAATCCATGCTGTACCAAACAAAACCAACATTTTCTGTTAACATAAGGTCTGCTTTCATTGCTAAGGTAAAAAAGGACACAGGTGTGATTCTGCACTCAGTAGAGACAATACTTATACAGTGCTTTAAATGTTTTTTGTTTCAATTTGAATCTAAAATGTCCTTCTGACAGCAGGCAGCCCTTAGAAAACCTCCAGGTCAGCAGAGTTGTAGACCACCGCCGTCTCCTCAATGCCCACAGCAGCTTCCTCCTGACCCTCCTCTTCCTCTTCTGCAGCCTCCTCCAGTGACTCCAAGGCCTCATTGGTATCACTAGCGAAAGTCTCCCTGGAGACGTCGTCGTGCTCCTGCAGGTTCAGAGTGCCGATGGCCTGCTTCATCTTCTTGGCCACCATGTGCCGCCTCCTCTTCTGGGCGGCCTTCTTGCTCTTGTACTCTTTCTGCTGTTCCTCGAAAAATATCTGCCTGATCTGGGCCTTGGTGATGCTGGGTGTGTTCTTCAGCAGGTTGAGATACACCCCACCAGGCGTCCGTCGCCTGCTGCCGTCCATGGTGTACACACCGCCGGTTTCCTCCAGCGTGGCAGTCTCTCCAAGCAATTCTATGGCTTTTTTCTTCCCAATGGCTTTAACAACGCGCTCTATCAGGTCTTTTTTAGGCTCTTGCAGCCTGTGTGCTATCTCATCCGCAACCTTATCTTCTGGGTCATCCTCTGTGATCTCATACCGGCCCTTCATGTCCATCTCAGCCCTGGGGCCCAGTCTCTCTTTAGCTGGCCTCTTCCTCTTTGCATCCCCTCCTGCCCTCTCCTCTGGGTCTCTGCCGTTCATGTACTCCTCCAGCTGGACATCCAGCATGCTCACTTCTCCTCCATCCTTCGACTGTTTCTCCATCTCCCTCTCCTTCTCCATTATCTTACGGGCCAAGACAAAGTTATAAGTCTCCACATTTCTGCTGGACATGCTAACTTCACCTTCCATGCCAAATATTCCCAGTTCTGAAGCTATCGCATCCTGACACTGCTCCTGGACCACAGAGCCCCAAATGTTGTTCACCTTGCGGCCCCCCAGCGCGTCGGGGGTGGGCATGCGGGTCGGCCCTACGCGGGTGGTGTGGGCAGGCGGGTGGGGAGCGTTGGACACTTTCTGGCGCTTACGGCGCCAAACAGTCGCGTCCTCGTCCGACGAGTCCGGGTCACTGTCGCTGGACTCCACCGTCCCACCAGTACTGCGGTAGGAGGCGGCAGAGGGCTGGGCAGCGGCTCTGTTCTGGAAGGACTGGCCGCTGAAAGCTGGAGGAACCTGGGGTCGAGCTTGTGCGGCCGCGGCGGTTCCCATCTCAGTTTCCGAGCTGGACCCGGAGATCTCTCCATCTTCCAGATCACCGTACATTAGATCTCCGCCATCCGCCATTTCTTGTCTGGAAGCCACACCAAAGATAATGGCTGCTGACTGCTATTTTAATGCATCAGCAGCTAAAGTTAAGGCTACTAGCGACAATAGCTAACGTTAGCTAACTCTACTACACCATTAGCAGCTAACAATACCACAGAACTTAACGCTAATATTAAACAACTCTGTATTAAAGGAGAAATACCTTCACAGCAGCTGACTGCTCTGCCTGAAACTGTGTTTCTGTGAGGCTGACAATCACACAAACTTGAGACGCTCTGAAGAAAATTCGCGCGAGGCTGAAGCCACACTTCCGCCTCCCAACTGTCAGGCCCTTTCAAAATAAACGTGACCATGGAGGAAAGAAGAACGAGCGTCGAAAGGCGTCTTCAAATAACACTGATCAAACCTAAACATCCACAAAGTACACGAAGTAAAGTAAATTTAATGTCATCAAACGTGCGTCTTAGATTACGAACTACGGTAACTACGAGTCATTAAATCATTATACAGAACAGTTTACTACACACTTGCTTTTCTGATTTAAATATCAAATAAAGTCATTTCGACATTAAGCAAAATGAAACGTTTTTCGTTGTCCCTGCATTTTGTAAGGCTGTGTAATAATTTCTCAATATCACAATATTAGTAGAAATAGAAGCCGTATTTGCAGTTTTTGTATAGTCATATTCAAAGTCTGGAAACGTCGTATATTACTGCGTTTTTATGAACATGTACAGTTGTGAGAGTATAAGAAAATGAGCAAAGTGCGCTGAATAATGTAGTTTCCATCAGTCCATCCATTAGCTGGTAAAATGTATACCCTCTTAGATCGTTTTCATCCACCATTATTTTAGGTTTTTGCCATTATAACTTTTGTTAATATTGTGCCTTTTGTAGGACTACTTTTAATTACTTTTTTTAAGAGTCTCAAAAAGTCTTCTGGGTTTTTTACATTTTTTTTTTTTTTTTTTACAACTTTTATTGGGATTTTAAAAATTAAACATACTCTTGAAAATAGGAAAATGTTTTTTTTTTTAAAGTGCAGATATAAAGAAAACATTAAAAAAAAAGTAAATAAATGAGAAACAGACGAGTTATCTCGCACGTGGTTTTTATTCTTTTAATAAAATCACGTCTCCAGCCCCGGCGGATGTTGCGTACTGCGCGCAGTGTGACAGGTAAACAACATGGCGTCGTCCGTACAGCGCCTTACGTCTGCTGGGAGATATCTCCTACAAAGACATTTGCTGAAGACAAACGCTGTCGGCCGGGTAAGAAGAAACTGTTTACGGTCAACTTTTTGATATAACACGTCCTTGACAGTTACCAGTGTACAGCCTGTCAGGCTCGGTGTTTGCCAACAGTTAAAGCTGCGCCATGCTCGGCTGTTTCAACATGAAGCGTTAAATAACTGTTATACACCAAAACAGTCGACGACGTGGTTAAATTCACAGTTTTTATTGCAAAACTGTGTAATAAACAATAGCGGATATATGCCGAGAGTTAAGGGATAAAAAAATAAAAAAAATAAAAATAATATTAAAGACAAAAAGAAAGAAAAGGTTCAGCAGTTCAGACAATTGTACAATTTACGTATAACGTTACTGAGAGTCTTTAAGGCTTTGGGGTTTGTAGAGTGCTGAATAGTTTGTTATAAAAAAATTTACAAAAGGATTTCTGTTACAAAATGTACTTTTGTGAATGTGAAATTTGGCTAAGATAATAAAACGATGTATAATATAATACTGTTTTTGCTCTGAACTGCAGACATAAAAACCAAACATCTTTGTATAGTAATGAAAAATGAGCAGAAATGTTACAGCGAATATATTGGGCAACCAAACTAAAAGCATTTTTTTGGTGAAAATTAGCCAATCTAAATGGTAATTTTTCAATATTGTAGTAGGACATAATCAAAAAAGGGAAGTGTACTGGAAACAGCTGATGTCATGGTCCTGAATTTGCAGTGTCATCTGTCTGTCCTCCGCCTGCAGCTCCCAGCTGGACCACACAGACTCTTGGCCACTCAGGCTGCTCACCAGGTGGCTCTAAATGTTCCTGAAACCAAGGTGACCACTTTAGAAAACGGACTCCGGGTGGCGTCTGAGGACGCTGGGCTCACAACCTGCACAGTAAGTTAAAAGTTGCCCCCCTAAACACACACACACACACACACACACACAGACCTGCTGTGTATTTGGTCCCGGCTACATTTTTGTGTTTACAATAAGAATTCAGAAAAGTACATATACAAGAATTAAGTAAAATGCCATTGTGTGATTATTGTCACAGTGTTCATATATATTAAACGATTGTACATACAAACTTAATGACCCTCTCCAGCCCAAACCATAATAAAATAAATTCAAGACTCTCAAGTCAAGAAATTGTCATAACCATCCTCACAATTGCGTCTAGTCATGGCCCAAACTATTAGCACCTTTGAACTTGTAGAACAAATCTAAATACTGTTGTATTTATGTGTATTTCTTTGGTTTGCAAGGGAACAAATCAAAAAAAGCTGACAAAAAAAAAAAACGACACACACATGCTGCGATGGACAGGACAATATTCTTAGCACCTTTTTAGAAGTTGTAGGAAATAATTTGATTTCCAGGTGGCGATTTTTTAAAAATTTGTAATTAAAGTCACCTGTGAGTTGCAGGTGTCTGCAATATAAAATCATTCAAACCCATTGCAATAGAAAAGAGTTCAGCTGTTTGGTTTCACTGTGTGCATCACACCGAACGCAGAGGGAAGAAAGAAAAGCAAAAGAAATATTGTCAGAGGAAGTCAGACAACATATTGTGGCAAAGCACGGACGATCTCAGAGGTGGGGGTGTGCATGTGGATATTCACTGCTGACTTCTTGCAGGTGGGCCTCTGGATAGACGCCGGCAGTCGCTACGAGAACGAGAGAAATAATGGCACAGCACATTTCCTGGAACATATGGCGTTTAAGGTGAGATGGTAATAGTGCAGCAATGTTTTTACTTCTGCTAACTGGACTAAGTGGTTTGTATTCGAATGTTTCGTATTTGCGCATATGCAACAATTCTAAAGACAGTTTACTGGAGTTAAAATAAGGCATGTTAGCAATATAGAAAATCTTCAGGGTGATATAATGCAAAATTAATAGCAATGTAATATTCATGACTTAGAAAAACAAATAATATGCTATGTCTTGTCTTCACTAATGCAAACATATCCCAAGGTTTGTTCACCTGTGTACTCTGTGTGTGTGTGTGTGTGTGTGTGTGTGTGTGTGTGTGTGTGTGTGTGTGTGTGTGTGACAGGGCACCAGGAAGCGCTCCCAGCTGGATCTGGAGTTGGAGATCGAGAACATGGGGGCTCACCTGAACGCTTACACGTCCCGAGAGCAAACTGTGTATTACGCCAAAGCTTTCTCTAAAGACCTTCCAGGAGGTACAGCACGGCAGGGCAGAGGAGCTGAATGTTGTATAGCCACGCTGATGTATAGTCCATAAGGATGATGAAGAAAGGAAGATGCATGATAATGCTTTTCAGAGAATTGCATATTAGATTACATAATCGCAGAGCGAGGGCTTCATTCTTGAGTCACCATACACGGATGTGCAGCAATCGTTTTTGGAGAAATCCATCATAGGTGAGGCAGAGAGACCAATTTCTACTCTGTTCCCTTAACGGACCAGATTGCAATGCAGCCACAAAACATGTTAGGCTTTCCGTCTGCAAGTCCTGGAGAAGTCCTAAAGTGTCTTCAAATCTGTCATCTAAAGTTAATGAAATATATTTTATTAATTGAGTTGGTGTTATTTCCTATATAATAATAATAATAATACATTTTATTTATCAAGCGCTTTTACAAGTGCTCAAAGACGCTGACGCTATATAAATATTTAAAGGGTTTTTTAAAAGTCTATACAACATATTATTTATTATTTTTATTTATGAAGTTAGTGAACCAAATGTAAATTATAGCACAACACAAAGAAACACCGTGAATGATTGAATAGAGAAAAAGATAGTTATCCAAATAAACTCTGTTTTCTTTCTCGTAAGCTGTGGAGATCCTGGCCGACATCATCCAGAACAGCACGCTCGGTGAGGCAGAGATCGAGAGGGAGCGGGGGGTGATCCTCAGAGAGATGCAGGAGGTAGAGACCAATCTGCAGGAAGTGGTCTTTGATTACCTGCATGCAACGGCGTACCAGTCCACAGCTCTGGGCAGGACCATCCTGGGCCCCACCGAGAACATCAAGTAAGACCAAACATTCGTTTTAAATGCTTTGGTCATCATTGGGGTTGACATGGGTCGATGAAATTTGGATGATCACAGTGTTGTTGATCTACTGCTCTCACATGGTTCTGCTGTATCAAACTTGCTTTAGAAATGTTGTCTTGTTCTTTCATGCTGTAAGTCAGTTGTTTTGAATTGCAGGACAATCAACAGAGGAGACCTGGTGGAGTACATCACTACTCACTACAAAGGCCCCAGGATAGTGCTGGCTGCTGCTGGAGGTCAGAGCTATTTATCTCTTCACATGTTTGGTTTATGTAGGTTGAAATGTTAGTTTGATATGAACCTATAAAACCGCAAACCCCCATGATATTCACAGCATTTGGCATTGGAATTTAAATGTTTTCCACAATAAGAATTAGGCTAATGGGGAAGACGGAACCCTTGGTCTTTTTTAGACTAATAAAAGTAAGCTGACATTACCTTCAATACTGCATGAACTCACACCAAACCAAAGTCATGAATTCACACCAAAGTGAAATGTAACTTTGAGGTTGCTCTGACCTTCAAACAATGTGGGTTTCTTTGGGTTTTTTTTTTTTTTTTGATCAGGAGTTTCACATGATGAGCTCATCGATTTGGCCAAGTTTCATTTTGGAAAACTTCCTGGCAGATATCAAGGGGAAGCCCCGGCGCTTCCTCCATGCCACTTCACAGGAAGCGAGGTAAGGTTCAAGTCTTAAGGCTAATACCACACCTTGTTCGTTTTTGTTTTTGTTTTTTTACTTATTTAATTTTGTCATGTAAATCGTTTTTTATTATTATTTTTGGGGTCATATTATACCTTTATCAGACAGCACTATTAGAGAGATGACAAGAAATGAGGGAGAGAGATGCAACAAAGGTCTCCATGGTCAGTGTCTTAACCCCTAAGCAACAGGGTTGCCCCTGTCTTTGAATATCTTAAAAGAACTTTGTTAATACAATTTAATATTTATTATAATTGTCGCATGTAAAAAAAAAAAAAAACACTTAAAAAAACAAGAACCTTTTATAGACTGTTTATTTCAAAGAAAGTATATCTTAGAATAGGAGAGTCTTGAATTACTGGCAGTGGGGAAATGAAACCAGCGAATGTGTTCTGCTGTCGCTTCAGATCCGTGTGCGTGACGACAAGATGCCTCTGGCTCATATCGCCATCGCAGTGGAGGCAGTTGGATGGTCCCACCCCGACACCATCCCCCTCATGGTGGCAAACACCCTTATTGGAAACTGGGACCGCTCGTTTGGTGGAGGTGTTGTGAGTATACTGATGAAACCTCAGTCATGTGCAAAGTGACTCGAATCCAGATTACTTTAGAATAGACTTAAAAACTTAAATACCCCAAAGTCTTGTTAAGTGATGTCACACTCATGTTAATCAATCTAGCTGTCTAGCTGGTCTGAACTACTTTTTGTTTTTTTGCCTTTGTTGTATTTTCTTGGTAGATTTATTGACCTATGAAAAGGGTGTGAGGTTTTTGTTTTGTAAAACTTTAGAAATCTTGTATCAGAATACAAAGACTGCATCATTAAAAGCTGCCAGCCATACATACACACAGACATTTGGTCAGTAGTTGACCAACACTTCAGCTGCCAGTTAAACTGACTGTACTCTGTATTTATAAGGATTATTAGTAATAATCCTTAATAATTAACAAAATAACTTAGCATTTTCAAAAAGCAAGCTTGTCATCTCACAATCACAAAATAATTATCATGTAATTATGAGAAAGAAATCCTAAAAATAATTTTGACCCATATCCTGTCTGGCTTTCTGTATTATGGCGTGGGAAGTTGGTTGCTTCTGTTTGAGCACATGAACCATTTCAAAGTCCTGCTGTTGGGTTTTATACCACGCTTCACTGTAAAACCTGCCACGCAGACTAATTCTTCACTTACTCTTTCAAAAAAGCAAACAGAATATTTTTGTGTATTTGTAAATGGACAAAGCACAGCAGTCTGTGTGCTCATGAAGTGTAACCGTCCCTGTTGGATTGTGTCCTTTGTGAACCCAGAATCTGTCCAGTAAACTGGCTCAGATGGCCTGTCAGGGGAACCTGTGCCACAGCTTCCAGTCCTTCAACACCTGCTACACAGACACAGGCCTGTGGGGGCTCTACATGGTGTGTGAGCCCGGCACCATCAGCGACATGATGCACTTCACTCAGATGGAATGGTGAGTGCAGATCAGATATACTGTAGAAATGGTACGTTTAAAGCATAAATGCAGAGTTTGTGTAGCTGATGTCTACCTGCAGATCTAAATATAGCACCTAAGATCATAATGAAACCTGGTGGGATGATGAATCTCGTTGCTTCCTGTTAGGATGTCTCTTTGCACGAGTGTGACCGAGAGCGAGGTGGCACGGGCCAAAAACCTACTCAAGACCAACATGCTCCTTCACCTCGATGGTAAGGCTGCGTCATGTCAGGCTGCATGGCCAATCGGTGAAGCATAATGTAGCACTTTTTACTGACGTCAACGTGTTCGCCTCCACTAGGATCCACCCCTATCTGTGAGGACATCGGCAGACAGATGCTGTGCTACAGTCGCAGGATCCCCCTGCATGAGCTGGAGGCCAGAATTGATGTGAGTGGATAGAGTCAGATCTCACCAACTAAGAATGTATAGAGGTTCCCACATTTACATCTAATTTAAAGGATTTCAGCAGACAGTCAACTGTGGCATGTTCTGTCAATTTTCCCTAATTATATATTTTCAAAATGGAAAATGAGGCTACATTTATATTGCATTTAATTTTCAAATGTGATTGAACATTTGAATATTGTCTATTGTACAGCAGGTCAAGTCTTTGAAATTAATTGTCAAATGCCCATTTTAATTGACTTAAATAATGCTTGCACAAATGGAATATTAGGCTACATTGTTTATATTACATAATTAATTTTTCAGATTTGAATTAACATTTGAATATTGTCTACTGTACAGCAGGGTACAACCTCTGAAAATTAAATGTCAAACAGCTTTTCCATTTTCATTTTAATATGGTCATAGAACGCCCATAGGAGTATGTGAAAATGAAAATTGGATTATTTCATTTTAATTTGTACTCATACCACATGTAGAAAATTATGCTATTGTGGAATTTCATTTTCAAGTTTACATTATCATTTTAATATAGTCCCCTCTAGGCTTCTATATTCCTGGAATAAAGGTATAAAAGATAAATACACTGAACAAATTGTATTGCAGCGTTTTAAGTTTTGTAATATTTGTTGTGGCCCTCCACAGGCCATCGATGCCAACACCATTAAGGACGTGTGTACCAAATACATCTACAACAAGGCTCCTGCCATCGCAGCAGTTGGTATGTTTGTTGCTGATTTTTCCTCATGGATTTAGAGTAATGTGTACCAATAGCTGTAGTGGCTGGCTGTCCTTGAGCTTATGGTGTTCTGAAGGTTTAAGTGAGCTTGAATTTGATGCTTAGGTTTTGATTAGTCATTTTCTGTGGGTGGAGGAAATGCCCTGCCACTGATCATACCTGACCAGACCTTCACCTGGTGTCTCAGGGACAACATGCTCTGTTTCAGTCCAACTCTTAGGCCAGGAAGCTAAATATCACGTGAAGAAGCAGCCATTTATTTGTTCAAGGGGACACTTTTGATCCTTGCATGTCAAATTGAATAGGTTCATCAGTTACAAATCATCACTACAATGTTAAAATATGCACGGTACCTACTTTTTGCAGTTGCTCTAAATGGATTTGAAAGGAAAATTAAACTTGGGTTTTATTTTTGTAGCTCCGGCAAACAGTTCTCTTGGTTGTAACATTGTACTCAAAGTAATCGCTGAGATCTGGGAAGTGGCAACATCTTAAAAGAATGTTCAACGGGGCAAGAAACGATCGGACAGATTTTAAACAAGCTGGGAGATTATCTAAACCATAATATTGCTACTAATCCCTCTTTTCACAGGAAAACTATGCAATTAGGGTAGGTAGACAGTTTCTAGGATATCACTGTGTTCCCAGCACTTACTTTAAATGAGTACATTGTTATCATAACCAATAGAATAAAATCGTAAGAGCAACAAAAATAAAACCCATGTTCTATTACACTGCTGCTTTTCTTTAAAAGCGGTGCAATACAGTTCCAATTACATTAAATCCAACTTGTTTTTTTGTCTCAGGTCCAATTGAACAGCTGCCAGACTACAACCAGATCCGCAGTGGAATGTTCTGGATGAGGACCTGAGCAGACCCACTCTGAGGACACATTACGTAGCAACTGTACAGCATAGAAACACACAGTATTTAAGTCTCATCTGTAGTATCTTTTTCCTCCTTTAAATTTTTATTATAAAATAAAGACCAACACAATAATGTTAAAATAACAGATACTATTCTTTGTGGTTCTTGTCATTTTTTACTCTTGGTTGCCACTTGTTCCTGTGCAGCTTTCTTGGCTTTAACCATCTCCACCAGTTCCTGTCAGAGAAACAGGGAAAAATCTGTTAAATACCAGTAGTATTTGAGGCTGTAGTTTGTGGTGCTGTTGAATCTAATATTGATTCTTAACTAAATATTAGAAGCACCTCAGTACAACATCACAACAAACTACGGCCTCCTTCATTAGACTGCAATAGTTAAGCTAGGTGTACCTAATAATCTAGTAGCTGAGGGTGAAGTTTACTGTTCATTCACAACATGCCCAGAATCCAAGAGCAGAGCAGCACATCTTCTTACCTTGTACCTCTTCATACAGTCTTTCTTGCTTCGTCCTGGGACGGCAGCGGCGATCTTCTCCCACCGCTCAGGTGTGCTGACTGGGTAGGTCTTCAGGGCTTGTTCCAGAAGTTTCTGCTCCTCTGTGGTCCAGGCGGCAGAGTTACCATCACTGCCAGAGGCTGAGGGACAAGACAGCGAGTCAATGTGGCACATTGTTACACAGAATATTTGCCTCTGATCAGACATTTCCCTCACAATGAGAACACACCACTAGAGGAATCACTTTTCAGTTAGGATACAAACTGGCACAACACCTGTAACGCTGACCTGTCTACACTGGAACTGTTGTTTACCCTGGCTGGTGTGTATGTGTCTTTTAAATCACATGTCCATACAGTTACAGACACAAAGCAGCTGTACAGATATACTCACCATCAAATCTCTCTGAGGGCACAGCGTTGTCTATGGAGGGCGCTACGAAAGTGTGTTCCTTTTTGAACTTCTCAAAGGCTTTTCTGTTGATCTCATCTTTCTGTAGTGGATCTGTGGAGATGACAGTAAGAAAAATACTGTAATATTTCTGTCATGTAATTATTTTTAAAAAATTGTATGTTTTAATAATTTTTACTTTTCCTTGGTTTTAAGAAAAAAAATTTATACCGGGGAAATTATTATTATTATTTTTTTTAAAAAAGGTCCAATTGTATCTAGTCTATGCAGATACGTGTGTTTTGTACCACAACTTTTTAAAAAGTTTTAAGAAACATTAAAACAAATCTCCCAGGCTGCCATTTTTATAATGTAGTCTTTTATAATCTGCCAATGTGATGAAAAAAAAAGATTCTATAAGTCATTATAATGAGAAACTTAAAAAGGAAGAAAACTGCAATTGCAGTTCAGACTAATAATAAACTAATATTTCAAGCTCAGCTGAGGAGAACTTGCACTTTGTTCTGCATTCCATACATGCAAGATGGAAATTAAATAGCTCATCTAGAGGTCTTAATTAGCATTGATAGGCTGTAGCGTATTCAAAATAACTCAGCTTCATCTATGGTCATTTGAACCATGACTGTTATTAAATACACAACTGAACTGAATGGAAGCAGTAATGCTAAATTGTGTGGCCCTGAAGATAGTTTGCAGTAGGTTGTGTTAATCTCATTTTCTTCATATCCGAGCTCACCTAGCCGTTGTAGGTTCTTGGCTTTGTTGATGACGTCTTTGGCTGACCTCTTCATGCCACTGGTGGAGTGTAAGTTCATATAGTTGGCAATAACCTCCCATCTGGAATGAATAAAAAACAGTTAAATTTTACTTGGTCTTGATAGCTAACTTCTGAACGCACTGCAAAGCAGGGATGCAATTTATTCATTTATTTACATGTCAGCAATTAGGCTGTATTTGAATTAGCAGGGAGATCTATTGCACCAAACCAAGCGCTTCTAATTTTTCCTTATGTAACATTAACAAAATAACAGGACTGGGTTACACGACAGGACAAACTGCAAAGGTAAAAGAGCAGAACTGAAAATAAATCTACTGTGTGAGAGAAAGAAAGGAGACTAACCGAGTCAAAGAAAAAGCTTTGAAGAAACAAAAAGGGTCAATGTGAGTGAATGAAGAAAATTCTGTTGGTGGTGGTTAGGAGAAACATTTGTCCAACTGTTTTGCCACTGTAGACACCTGACATGTCACCATTTAGTACATTATGAAGACCATGATGAAGGCTAAGATTAGTGTGTTTTATCTTCTGGTCTAACTTGCATATCGAGCAGGTTTCACTGCGACAATGTGTCTACACAGGAGGTGTTTTAACCGTGTTTTTCAGTCGTCCATCTCACGTGTCTGATAGAACAGACACACTTCCGTTTTAATCAGTCCAGCTCTGCACAGGCCACGTAACAGCTCACGTTTCACTCGCGCTGCACTCATTCACAATTCATGTCCATTTTCTTCCATTTTACGTGCATAACTACACAGTGACTGTGTTGGCCCTTAAGTGCTGCCAAAACGTGGGTGACCTACACACAGGCGAGGCACTGAAGCTGCTGTTCTGCTAACGTGCTGCTTTAGCTTCCGCAGGCTCTGTAGACATTGTGGGAGCGTCTACCTGGCGTTGGTTCCAGCAGGGAACAGGTTGACGGCTTTGATGAGCAGCTGGAGGTCGTCCTCGTTCCAGCCCTTCCCCCCGGCTCCTCCTCCTCCGCTGGCCTGGTCAGCAGTGCGAGCTGCCTGCCTCGCCTGGACCTCAGCCTCCCTCTCCCTCTGCAGCTGGGCGTTCACCTCCTGCACCTGAGGGGAGGAATACCAACAACATGTTTTGTACACTTGTGAGGACTTTACATACATCAGCTGACGCTCATTCCCTTAAAGGGTGGTATGTCTCCTGGTGGTCTTTGCTGTGTATCTCCACTATCAGCTATCAAATAAATGTAAAAGTGCCCTTTTACCTCTTTCTCCACAGCTGCCTTACTGTCCTCTTTTGAGCCCGAGGCCAGGATTTCATTCAGGGACTGTAGACTGGAAACAAACAAGTACCATAAAAATACTGTTACACATCTTCTCAGGGCTCGGTTTCCTGAAAGCATTTTAAGGTTAGGACGATCTTAGCTTATATAATTCCAACAGGACTCGGATCACCATAGATTTAAGATGCGTTCAGTGTCCTGATCTACAGAAATGTGTCCAAAACAATTGTGAAAGCATTAAATTCATCCAAGCGATGATCTTGTAGTTGACTGTACCTTGTCAGCTCCAGCCGATCACAGAGCTTCTCCACTTCCTCCATCATTTTCACACTGTCGGCTTCAGTGTCGGCAAAGTAATTCCAGTTCTGTGGAGTGAGAAAGGATGTGGAGACAGAAAACATTAACCAAAGCACTATGACTAATGCAAGTCCCAAGTGTCTCTACGACTCTTGGGAAATACTTGAGCTTTGAGACTATCAGAGAGTGCTTCTATGAGAACAAACCTTGCAAGTAGTCCTGAGTTTCTGCCTCTCCTTCTTGATGGCCTTCTTCTGGATCTCTTTCTCTTTCTTGGCCTGCTGGGCTGCCTGCTTGGCCTCCTCTTCCTCTTTCTCCTTCACCAAACGAGCCGCCTCCAGCTCCGCCTGCCGGGCCTGTTAAACACACAGAAAACCGATGTGATGAATGTTTGAAAAGGCTCCATCCCATTGCATAGTTTTTGGTACCAGTTAAAACGGTGAAAAAATGTGCTACATGTCCAAAAAAGAAAAACAGATCGTCAAAGGGTAAAATATTCGGTAGGCTGGCTTGAGAAATTGGTGTTTGTATGCTCTATTTAGTCAGGTATATCACAGTTAGACCCAAACCAACATTGAATATTTGCTACTACTAATAATAATAATAATAATAATAAGTATTGTGTGTGTATCCACAGACTGATATATCTTCTTCCTCTGTGCCATAGAGCTCTATTGTTGTTCAAAAACTATTAAAAACAATGATCCACACTGTTGCACTGGTTGACATGTTCCTTCATTACCATGAACACACTCACTGTAGTTTGTTTTGACTCAATCCCACACACACCATCCTGATGCTCCAAATATTCACTGGAGCACCATATGTGGATTAATCCGCCACTAAAAATAGTCCCCCACCATTTCCTCCTGTTTGAGTAATGTTACAGTGACCAGCTGTTTAAGGAAATGACAGGGGTTTTTTTATGAAAAGATATATTTGTGAGCTGTTTTTAAAGATTTACATCTTCAGTGGGAACCAGTGGACTTGAGGCTGAGTGCCGCAGACAGAGTAGGGAAGTCAAAGTTTTGAGAGACGGACTGACATTGTTGGTTTTGCTCTTTTCATTGGAAAACTACAGTATGTCTTGTTGATAGATGCCAATTACAGTAACTGCCATATGGCATGAACACAGCAAGAGCCTTTGCATTAAGAGAGATTTTAAATTAAACAACCATTTCTTACATTTTCAATTCAGTTTTATTTATATAGCGCCATATCATAACAAAGTTATCTCAGGGCACTTTTTCGAATAAAGCAGGTCTAGACCGACATTTCTAACACATTTTTAGAGGTGGATGTCGACAAATTGAAACTGGACTAAGTGCACTGTCCAAAGGTACATTTTTGGCTAACCTGCAAAGGACTGATAAACTAAACAACCTACCTTCTGAGACCAAGTTTTACCAGACCTTCTAGTTCATTTGCATATTCATTCTTATAGAAATACGTCTCACTACACATTTTATTCTGTTTCGACATCAGATTGAAAGGTAAGGATGATGATGATTTACCCACGTTGGCAGGTGTTGTGTTTAGAATGAATGTGAATGAGACTTACTCGCTCCTTCTCCTCCTGCTCTCTCTTCTTGGCGTCAGCTTTAGCCTTCTTCTCAGACTCCTTCCTGGCTTTTTCTTCTTCTTTGAATTTCTTTATTCTAGGGTCACAGCTGTAGGCAGTATCTGCAGTGGAACAAAACAACTCATCAATCTCGCTCATTTTCAGCAGGGACTTCCTGGGATCCCTGGACCCTGAAAGCTAGCCTAATGTAGCTTTAGGATATTGTTACTTGTTCCATCAAAATCTGTTTCATTCATCTTGCAGTGTGTGCTGGCTCCGAGACTGTACCAACTAGTGTTCGTATTCTGTTCATCTCCTCCTTCTTCCTCTGAGCCCTGGAAGCTCGATTCTGCTTTTCAATCCACCTCCTCTCATCTCGACTGCAAGAAAAAGTTAAGACATGTCAGTTGGATACTTAAAGGTACGATATGTAGCATATTTACATGTATTAATCACTTTGTATTGCCAATGGGTGAACGGATTGTACGTAACTTAAAAAATGAGACCTTCCCCGACTTTCTCGGTTGCCTATAACAGCCTGTGGACTTTCTATGTAAAGGACTTTTTGCCGGGAAAATCCAAAGGATGTGAGGTTTATGCACGCTCCCGAGCTCCTTCCCCCTCTTCAGCTCCCACACAGCGCCTACAGTGTGCAACACTAGCTAATTTTAGCTTAAAAATAGAGGCCGCAAACGTCAACAAATGATCGGCACCCACCACTAACTTAGCTACACGGCATGTATCAGGCGTTGATTGCTTCGTAACGTTATTCTAAATACGATTGTAAATCACGGCCAGTCTCGTGTATGTCACATCCAATCACTGTTTTGGCCGATACCCAGGATGCTCTCTATGGAGTGTGAGTGCTAGCAACAAGATGCTGACTGCACTTCACTTTACGGCCACCGGTCTCATTAATAACAAGGACTTTTTGAAAACTCCAAATAGAACCCTTAAGTTGTTACACAGGACCTGAAATGTGTTCCAGTACAATGGACTGCTTACCACAAACACACACACACACTAGCTTACCATTCAGCCTTTTCCTTTTCCTCTTCATCCAAGTATGAGAATTCCCTCCATGAATCAAAGTTGTACCTTTGATGGAAATGGACACACAAGTTAAAACACTTTCTCTTCTCTAACTTGTGGTTTTGACACAGCTAAATGCTATCTTTCTGTTCTGACGCCCACCAATAACTAACATTTCTTCACCCAAACCAACATTTCTGCCTAGGAAGCAACAAATAAAACCTCTTCCACTTACCAAAAAGAGTAAAAATTATCGACTTCTTCGAAAGAGGACTCCATGGTCCCGAGCTTGGGCACGTGCTTTTTGGAAGACCATCTGGCATTTCTCTCAAAAACGGGAGCAAACACCTCAAAAAAGTTCTCTTTGCCTTCGCTCTTTGAAGGCACAGCGTTGTCAAAGGTAGGATCTACACTGTCGAAGGCTCTCCTCTTCACAGGGTCCGACAGGATTTCTATAGCTGAGGTTCAAACAGTGACAGTGAGTTCAGGACCCTGCAGAAATAATAGCACTGCTGATAACGGTTCCAAGCAGTGTTACATACCTTTAGTTATACAGGTAAAGTAGTCATTGTCTCCTTCTACAATCTGCTCTCCTGCAGCTTTCCTTTTGTCAGGATGGTGCTTCAACACAATCGCTTTGTCTGTTGAGAAAGGATGTGACCGAAATAAGTTACTTCCACCAACTAGAGAAAAGATCCATAAGAGAAGGAGGAAGAAGCATACTCACGGGCAGCTTTGATCTGTTTCTGTGTGGCTTTGTACCTCAAGTGTGCGAGCCCGAGGACAGCATAGTGATCTTGATTCTGACAAACAAGTTAACGAGAAAGAGTTATACGATGAACTGATGTTGCATTAATCGATTCTATTTTGAGTGATCTATAAATGAACTCTACTACATATGAGGCGTTACTGCGCCTACTGTGAACAAGAGTGTCCAGCTCAGAAAGGGAAATATTGATCAAATATCAAAGTTAAAATTTCAAAATGAAAGAAGTAGGGCTGCGAGTAGCGATTATTTTCATTATCAAATATTTCATGTTGCTTGCTCTATTAGAATGTCAGAAAATAGCAAGAAATGTCCACCACAGTTTCCCATGGTGTCGCCATCATGCCTTAATTTTTTCAAAACCAAAAGATATTCAGTTCATTATCATAGAAAACCAAAAAATCCTCACATTTGAGGAGCTGGAACCAGAGAATTGTTGCCATTTTAGCTAAAAAAAAAAATGACTTTAAAAATTATTAATCCATTATTATTCAGCTCTACATGAGGGCATCCATTCAAACAGCTTTTTAACACTCTTAATCACAAGGGTGACAAATATTACATGAGTAGGTCTTCTTTTTCATAATATACACTTTGTTACAAATTAAGCCAGATTAATTAACCTGATTTTACTTTTGCTAGTGCTGAAACAAACGGCAAATGAATCCATTAGTGGTCCAACAGAAAGCTAATCAACAATTTTGATATTTATTTAATAGTTTGTCATTTTTAAAGCAAAAATGACAATCCTTTCATTCCACTTCTCAAATGTGAGGATATATTGCTTCTTGCTGTTTTATATTGTTGTTAATTGAATGTGTTTGAGTTTTGGACTATTGGTCAGACAAAACAAGCAGTTTGAAGATGCCAGCCTTCATTTCATCTTCATTTATAGTAGTCACACATTTCTCTTTCCTACATTCTTTTTCAAGAGGACGGGAGGAAGATTTAGCAGAGGAAAAACTGAAACTGCTGTCAACAGAGAATCACAAGGCATTTTCTCAACTAATCAAAACTGCAGGGTGACATAAAAAAGCAGTTGTCTCCTCCTATTATACATCAGCTCTAAAAAGAAGCAGAAACTTCTCCTCCTGTGAAATCATTTTCTAGATTTTTAGACCGATACCTTCCAGTCTTTGGGGTCAAGTGTTCGGAGCATCGGGTACTCCTCCAGCTGAAACTCCTCATCCTCTGACTCCTCGGAGGACTCCGCTTCCTCCTCCAGCTCCTGGAAGGAGGCAGACGCGCTCCTGTTCCTCCTCTTCAGAAAGGCCTCGAACCATCGACCCACAGGCTCCACCTGGACCTGCACAGAGGCTGAGGGGGAGACAGAGAGGTGAGAAAACCTACAATATGTATCCCAGCTGGATTATATTAATGATGATATTTGACAGTTTTGCACAAACATTCTTTCTTTATATAAAACACATAAGGATCCTACGGAAGCCGAGAACGGCCGTGCTTGCAATTATTTTTTTAATGCCGTTATCTCGAGATAACGAGTTAATTACACACCTGATTTCAGCCTTCAAGATCACTGTCATGACTGTTGGGGAGGATTCATAAGTGAACTGCAGACTGATCTGAATGTTGTCTCTGACAGACCTTGACTGAAGTACAGTCTGATGTGTTGATCAATAATGGGTAGGCCTACTCCCTGGTCTGACATTTTCAATTTAACTCAGTTGCCGTCAAGACGTCATCTAAGCATGCTGGCCTGGCACTCCTGATCACTGATTAACAATAAGAGGAAACGGCCTTTTGTTTTCTCGAGATAACGGGATAATTAACTCGTGATCTCGAGATAACAAAGCCCGTTATCTCGAGATAACAAAGCATTAAAAAAAAAAATTGCAAGCACGGCCTTTCTCGGCTTCCGTAGGATCCCTTAAATTCGTTTGTTTTGTTTTTTTTAAGAATTGTGAAGATATTATTTTACAGTTAAAAAGCAAAACTTGTCAATGCTCTCTGGTGAACAAAATAACTGTTCAAAACTGTTCCTAAGTTACCTCAAACGTATCTTAGGCATTTCACTACTGCAATGTCTTTTGATTTATTGGCCATCATATATGCTGATACTAATATATCACTGATAAGCTATCAACCATGCCGATATATCAGCCAGGCTCTTTGCAAAACATTCAGAAATTAAAAAGGGAAAGTCCATCCAAATGAGATAGGAGTTATTTTTTACATGGAATATATTGCTGAGGTTTGGCACTATCAACTGTGGCAGATCCATGTAAAAAAGAAGCACAATGGCTTTCAATAATGCTAAAAGCACCTTGCTGAACATAAACTGAAAGAAATATATATTTAAAAGAGCATTCCGCTGCAAACTCTTCTTGTACTTACACGACTGACCATACTTGAACACACCAGAGTTTGGTTGAACACAATATTTTTTCCTTCTACTTTCTTTCATGGTGCTCAAACAGGTTTCTTTCCAAGTAGAGTTACTCGAATGCAGTCGCTTGCAAAAAGAAGTGTTCAAAGTGAAGTCTGAGAATTGTCACCATGCTTTATCCACATTTTATGTCCGTCTGCTTTTTTTATTCTGACACACTTTGTGAGGCTTGCTCTTGAGTGCTGCTATATTAAAAATGGACTTATTTGGAAGACTTTAAAAGACAAAGATTATCTTTCTTGACTTCGACCAGCACAAATGCCACTAAGCCAGAGTGTAATGTAATATGCATTTCTGGTGGCAATAGTCTATATTGCCAATCCTCTGCAAATTGCACCAAAACTACCTGAATGAAAAGCCGCCCATTCAGGTAACAGGGAGTGCAAGTTTTACTACGGTTTGGGGTGAACATTTAAAAAGGAAAAAATGGCAGCTATGTTTGTTCTCATTAAAAATGGGAACAGGTCAGACTACACCCCCCCCCCCTCCCCCCTTCAACCCAACCGGTCGAGGCAGATGACCGCCCACCTTGAGCCTGGTTCTGCTCGAGGTTTCTACCTGTTAAAAGGGAGTTTTTCCTTGCCACTGTCGCATAGTGCTTGCTCATGGTGGGAACTGTTGGGTCTCTGTAAATATAAAGAGTCGGTCTAGACCTGCTCTATTCGAAAAAGTGCCCTGAGATAACTTTGTCATGATATGGCGCTATATAAATAAAACTGAATTGAATTGAATTGAATTGAATTGAAGGTACAACAGGTGTTCAGGCATTATGTAATAGCCCGGTAATTAATGTCTGACATGCGGAGACAAAAGTCTGCGAAATGTCAGACGAGTGAAAGAGCTCTCAGCTGGCAAGTGTTCAGCTAACTTAATGTCAAGAGCTCCGACAAATCACCGCAGCCAGTGTGACCATGAGTGGGCAGCAGCTCGGACGCGTTATGCGACACCAGTAAAAACCAGTTGGAATAAACCGAGAGAAGACAAACACGAATTATTAACAATAAAAAAAGACCGAATTAGCTGATAATTTTAGCTTAGTCCTTGCTGTCTGCCTTTTAGCTGCACGCTAAAGAGTATAGCAGCGGCCTGCCCCGGTGCTTACCGGCAGCGGCTGTGAAGAAAGTCGTCCCGTCCCCGTCCCGCGCTTCTAACAGCATCTTAGGAAGACGGGCTACACGAACATTCAAGTGCCGAAATGACCAAGTGAAAGCTTTCTGAAGCGCTGGGGTCTGCGGCCCGCTCATCAACACACCGCATGGGCCTCGCTTTACAGGTGCCCTGCTGTCACGCCGCTAACCACTCCGTGTGACGACGACGGCTCCTCTCTATTGTTCCGCAGCTCCGCAATAGGCGTTTTGTTAAAGCAGTGCCTCTTGGCTGAAAATATTAGCGTTAATTGGAAATCTGCCCCATTTAATAATATTTAAGATGTAAAATGATTCATTTAAAGAGTACAGTTTATGTGACAAAAATATTGTTTCTTGGTGGTACATCCTCAATAAAGTTCCGACCTGTGTTTCCGGCGGAAACCCAAAGCTGCTGTGTAATGGTACAGTTGAGCTAGTTGCCGAAGCTGCTCGGTTTTTGTTGTGAGGAACAGTTTATTCCCTGATTAAATATGCCGGACTATTTGGGAGACGACCAAAGGAAGACGAAGGAAGAGGATAAGGATGACTCGCCTATCAGAGGTATATCTAGAAATACAACTAAATTCTTAAAAACAGCCAATATTCTTTGCTGAGAAGGAACGTCGACATTAGCTGTGACTGAGCTAACGTTACCGCTGCTCGTTCAACGAACTTCTGCTATTTACCGCTGTTGCGTTTTGGCAAATGTAACATTTTTAGATGTTTGCAGTGAAAGCAGTTGCTATGGAATGTGTAACCACGATGAAATAAACTGCACCGCTCTGTTAACAACGACGCCAGCGGCCCACAGGTGCTGACAGGAGTGCACATTCATTCATGTTGTTTTCGTCTCCACAGCTTTGGATGAAGGGGACATCGCCCTGCTGAAAACATATGTAAGTGTGGCCGTAGTCAAGCTTGCACCAGTTTGAGATCGACCCGTGAAAGCGGCGAAATTGGTAATATTTGCGTTATTATTAATCTTAAGTTGCTGTAATGTGGTGTTTGCTCTGCATCGTCAGGGTCAAAGCACCTACTCCAGGCAGATCAAACAAGTGGAAGATGACATCCAGCAGCTGCTCAAAAAGATCAACGAGCTGACAGGTGGGTGTTAAAATCATAAATGCGCTTATATGACAATAGAGCTGTTTGATGACAGTGGATAATGTGTTTCCATTACTCGGATTTTCTCAGTAAACCACTGCCTTTAGATGTTATGAGGTGGGTTGTGTTTGAAGCTCCTCTTGTCTATTTATTTATTTTTTAACTTTGACAGGCATTAAGGAGTCTGACACAGGCCTGGCACCGCCAGCACTCTGGGATCTGGCTGCTGACAAACAGACTCTGCAGAGTGAACAGCCGCTGCAGGTAGCAAGGTAAAGCAAACTGGCTATTTTGCCTCAATATTAATATTGTGGCGAAGAAACAAGACTATGTGGCAATCATTTTTCATGACTGTTTTTGATTTTTAATATAATATGGTCTGAGGAAAATCACTTTATCCTGGTTTTAGCAAGTGCTGCACCTTCCTAAAAATAAAATATAATGTATATTTCCATTCTTTTTTTAAGCTGCTAAATGTTTGCACAAGTTAGTGTCAGAGTTAACTTTCTCCTCTTTCCTACTGCATTTATTTGAAAAACTTCACCATCAAAATAATAGTATAAAATGTATTCCGCCTCACAAAACTTCAATATTCTGCAGTGATGGCTCGTAAACCGTGTTCCCTTCCTGTGCAAAAGACACTTGATATACTTTTTCATATTTGAATTTGTACACTATATCCATATTGAGTCCCAAATGTTTGTTCCTGTGTGTTATTCAAACAGATGCACAAAGATCATCAACGCAGACTCCGAGGACCCCAAATACATTATCAACGTCAAACAGTTTGCCAAGTTTGTGGTGGACCTGAGCGACCAGGTGGCCCCAACTGACATCGAGGAGGGCATGAGAGTCGGGTAAAGCAGAAGTATTATCTAAATGTCTCAAATGTAATTTTAAAGTCACATTTTATATCAAACATCTAGTGAAACAATGTGCTAAATGTGGTGCACCTTCTGTTCTTCCAGTGTTGACAGAAACAAGTATCAGATCCACATTCCTCTGCCTCCTAAGATTGATCCGACGGTCACCATGATGCAGGTATGAATCCACTTATTATGAGAACACTGTTCTAAAGAAATCTGTAAAAAGATTAAACATTGCCCCATTTTTTTCTGTTCTCATGTTGTAGGTGGAGGAGAAGCCTGATGTAACCTACAGTGATGTTGGTGGATGTAAAGAGCAGATTGAGAAGCTGAGGGAGGTGGTCGAAACCCCCCTGCTCCATGTGAGTGTTTGCAAATAAAGAACATTACACAGCCAAAATAACTATCAGAGCTTTTACACAGACTCAGATGAACTGTCCATGCACCAGTTTTGGAGCATTTATTAAACAGCTTTTCTCTGCCATGTGAACGAGACTATACCTGCCTCCATCCTGACTAATCATCCTGTTACGTCTCTTTTGCTCTGCTCACCAGCCTGAGAGGTTTGTCAATCTGGGTATTGAGCCCCCAAAAGGTGTGCTGCTGTTCGGGCCGCCCGGCACAGGAAAGACCCTGTGCGCCCGCGCTGTGGCTAACAGGACAGACGCCTGCTTCATCAGAGTCATCGGCTCAGAGCTGGTGCAGAAGTATGTGGGAGAGGTGAGTGTGTGCAGAGTTGGAGAAACACACCAGGCAAAGAATAGATCATAAATCCTGATGAATGGAAACCTTGATTTTTGGATTCCTGGCTTTGTTTGCAGGGAGCCAGGATGGTGCGTGAACTGTTTGAGATGGCCAGGACTAAGAAGGCTTGTCTGATCTTCTTTGATGAGATTGATGCAATTGGAGGTAAGGCTCGACCCACTGTCCCATTCTTTTATGTGTTAACAATTTTATTTGCAGTACATTTTATCTACTGTTTCTGTGTTATGATCCTCTAAAAATGTTGTAAATTACGTTCACATCAGGGCAACATCAAGAGATTTTCTAGAGATTATTGGTGATTCTAATCTCAGAACAGTGCTGTCACTTAAGTAAAAAAATATCCCTTTTAAAATTACCCCTGAAAATGTATATATTAAAAAAAGAATATCCCCATATAACACCTGAGCAGAATACAGTTTTCCACATTAACATGTCCTTTGTTTTTGAACCTGCCAGGTGCTCGTTTTGATGACGGTGCTGGCGGAGACAACGAGGTCCAGAGGACCATGCTGGAGCTCATCAACCAGTTGGACGGCTTCGACCCTCGAGGCAACATCAAAGTGCTGATGGCCACCAACAGACCAGACACCCTGGACCCGGCCCTGATGAGGCCCGGACGTCTGGACAGGAAGATCGAGTTCAGCCTGCCTGACCTAGAGGCGAGTCAACCATAAAACTAGGCAACATGATTAGTCATATTCTTTCTTTTTGCGTATCTGTTTTTCTCTTTGCCTAACCCTGGTTTGTTTTTGTGTTTCAGGGTCGCACACACATCTTCAAAATCCATGCTCGTTCTATGAGTGTGGAGAGAGACATTCGCTTTGAGCTGCTGGCTCGCCTCTGTCCCAACAGCACTGGTAAGACTGACACAGCAGCATTCAATCCCTGTTCTGTCACATTCTCACTGTGTTCCCTCTCCCACATCTTCCCCTTGTTTCCTGTTCTGAAATTATCATTCCAGGGTCACTGATTAAGCATTTGAGAAGTTTGATTTTTCTGGCTTGAAAATGGCCATCTCATATCGGTAAACTTCTACAGTGTTTCCTGTTCATCCTGAAAGTGGAATGTGATGTTTCTGCGTTTCCTGCCAGGTGCCGAGATCCGCAGTGTGTGCACAGAGGCGGGCATGTTCGCCATCAGAGCTCGTAGGAAGATCGCCACAGAGAAAGACTTCCTGGAGGCCGTTAACAAGGTCATCAAGTCCTACGCCAAGTTCAGCGCCACCCCCAGATACATGACCTACAACTGAGTGTGTGTGTGAGAGAGAGTTTACAGTTTGGCTTTTTACCATCAAAAGAAGTAGAGAACTGAGTCAAAAAATATTGTCCTTTTGTTGTCATTCTTGTTTGCTTAAAAATAAAACTTTATTCCAGATTTATGTCTCACTGCTTTGTTAAATGATGTAAAATAACCACATGAACCTTTTTATTTATAGGCACCCTGTGTTATAAATAACTCGTGGCATTAACTACAGCTTTTTAAAAACATAAGAAAACACATTATGCTGAAATGTCCACTGACAATGTACAATACTACACTACTTGCGCTCAAACACCTGTGCAAATGTAACAACAAACATGATGCTGTGAATTGACCAATGATAGTTCCTTTGCTGGTTTAGATACACAAACAGAAATACTGCTGAAAATATAACAGTCAAATATTCATCAGGACACAGTTTCTCAGTAACCATAAAAGTTTGATACCAGATGCTTCAGGTCAGTTTCCACCACTAACTGGACTCTTCCAGAAATCATTCTAACAAGGTCATTTGGACCAGAGAAGCAGCAGCCTACCTTAAAACAAACTTCTCACTGCTTTGGTAGGAGAACTAAAACACAACTATAAAAAGACTTTAAAAGTGCAACTCTAAACAACCCCCCCCTCAAGAGAGGATACAGAGGAATAAGGCTGTTGGAATGTCTGAAAACTCGAACTAATGTCTGATTGGCAAAACGCTTCATAAACCTGCCTTGTATCTCACTGCTCTGGGCATGTTTACAGTAACAAGGTTATCGGACTCCTTAATGATAAGAGAAAACATCCACCTGGGCTACAAGCACTCCCCTATTCAATATAGTACATCGCTCCTACAGTTGGGTGCAGGACCGCCCCGAATCTGCTGTTCGAGTCAGGAACTTGATGTTAGGATTTGTCCTCGGTTTCAGGGGGTCATTTCCTGTCAGGTCCTTCCCTGTGTTGACAGCGCAGTACAGCATCATGGACGGTCGGGAAGACCATGTCTGGAGTCACGACCCCGGTGAAAAACTGCAAGGTATCCAGCTCAGACAATAGGCTTCCTTGTAGATCAAAACAAAGATACAAGATCAGTCAGACCAGATGCAAACTGTGTTATCATACTACAGTATTCAGGTGAAGCCATTTCCAGTCTTTGCTGTACCATGTGTACCATTAAGAAACCTGATCACAGCTCACCACCTGCAAGAACTATGAAAAACATTCAGCTTGACCAGTTGGCTATTTTTAATAGAATATTACATACATAGAGGGCCTTGCTCATTTGTATGAAGAAATTCATGAATTGATATTTAATTGTGCAATAAGGATAGATTGATAAAATGCAATTCAAATGAATAAATTAACCATTATAAAACAGATTAAATTATAAAGCAAACACAATTACAAGCAGTTGAAACTTACACTCCATTGCCAGTTAAATAACTCCACTGAGCCAAAACAAATGCGGTCTAATCCAACAAAATCCTACCTTTATGAAGTTTTCTTCAAACAGTTTTAGAGAGGTGCTGATTCATCTTCATGGGCATTTTGGAGGCTGTAGTTTGTGGTGCTGTGTTATACTGGGGGTGTTATGTAGTCTAGCCTCATCGATATAAATGGGATGGATAAAATGTTAGCCATCCCATATATTATGGTGTGTAAGTCTGGACTTCGCAGGCAGAGATGATGCAAAAGTAAAAGAAGGATGTTTCCACACAGTAAGTGCACAGTAAACGCACAGTAAGTAATTTCTGGCGCTAGGGGTCTGTCGATCAAAACAATAAGATAAGATGTAGTTTGATAATCTGAAGTATCCCGTGTTTCCTCGGAAGTTATAGCAACTAGAGGAGGTAAAGGACATGTGACGCCATTGACAGGGGACCAAATGAAATGGACCATTACCTTGAATAAAATGACAGATTTCTCTGGGTTTGAACATTGTTGGAAATATTTGGGATAATGTAAGTACACAACTCAACAAAATATATAACATAGGTCTAGTCCTTATTAGACATTTTAATGTGGAAATGTTACTTAACTTTAACTAGGCTCCAAATGATCCAGGTTAGTCTGTATTTTTATAAGGGAATTGCATGTAAAAATAGCCAGTTTTTATATTTCCAGATTCAATAAACTACAGTGCCAGTTACTGTATTTCCCTCGACTGCAGTTATGCTTTAAACAAATACAGAGAAAAGTCATCATGATTACTTACTGCTGCAGCCGGCTATGACCACTTGAACATCCACAGCTGCGTATTCCTTAATAACCTGCAGAGACAGATACTGACTTACTCACAGAGGTAATATCTTGAACATCAGGGTTACTTCTGCAACATACATTTTCCTACAAGCATTCCTAAATTGACACACGCAGCACAGGAATTAAACTTAGGAGCAATAACCTGTTATTGAAAAAAAGAAGAACCTGTTTGATAGCTTTGGCTCCCACAGAGTCAATGAAGCTGGCAGGCGTCCAGTCCAGGATGATGGAGTGAACAGTGCTAAGAGGTTCAAGGAAGAAGGCGTCCTCTGTGTCCGACTCGCTGTGTCTGTCCCCCAACTGGCCGTTCCTCTGCTCCTCCGCCACGTGGTTATGGGACAAAACCTCATGAATCACTCCCTCCTCCTTATACTGGAACCAATAAAAGGGACTTTTTTTAGGACAGGAATTCAACAAGCCACAAGGTATTTCAGGTTGTCATTTTTGTGTATTGTTTGATACTACCACTACTTTTTGTTTGCATTCTCACCGCCAATAGGAATGCTGAAGTGAAGCCAGCCGGTGGTTGGTATAGCAACGTCACACACAAGATTTTCATATTTTGCTTAGACGAGTCAAAATTGCACTGTATTTCCCATCGCATATACGTTCAATAAAGCCTGGACTTCACTGTCGGTCCATTTGTCCGTGTTTTGTTCAATTTTTAAGGCTCTGTTACGAGCTGTTACACAGGTTTTTAAAGATGGCGGTTGCCGGTGCTGCATTGGCTCATGCGTTCGACCAATCACCGTAAACCTACGTCACTCAAGGTTCCTCTTGTGTTGGGCGAATACCTACTCTGAAGTAGGAGCTAAAAAAAGTCCCTCAAAACGGCGTTCTAAGAACTACAGTCGTTCCCAGTTCTTGCAGTGCGGACACAGTAAAAAAAGGGGGAGTCTATGAAAAGTTCCTCCTGTTCGAAAACACCCATTGTCTGTTAAAACCTCCTGAGGGGTCAGTCACTCCCTGCTACCGCACATCAGCCTGGGAAAGTTTTTCCATCCCTTAACACAAGCCTATACATGGCAGACACACAAATGCAAACATGCGGCATGCTGCATATTTACACTGTCAACAAAGCTGACATACACAAGAAGCAGCCAGGTAGAGAAGAAAGGAAAGGAGGACTCACTTTGGCACAAATCTTCAGAGGAGAGTTGTGGTTGCCATTTGCTTTCTCCCTCTCTTTTTTTCGGGCTTTCCAGGCAGCTTGTAAGTGCTCAGGGTTTACTCCCGTCTGTAAAGACATCATCAACAGTAGCAAACACGTCAGTGAAACAGTTTGCCTGCTAAAATAGAGCTGCTAAAAAGGATATTATACTTTCTTTGGTCCATAATATATATTTTTGTGTCTTTGTTTTGTTTGTAGCACTTTTAGAAAGGTGCATCTTGTTAGAAAAAACAGCGAAATCCAGACTGTTTTAAAACTTTATTTCCTTGCCATGGTTTGCTGAAAACTCTGTACAATGACTGATGGATGCAAAGTAAATCTAATGATAACTTCCACCCTAACAGAAAGGGAGTAACGCAATTATGCTTACTTGCTATTTAATTGCAATAATTACACCAACGGGTCGTAATGATTTCTCAGTAACCTACATATTCTCATCTAAAATCATCATACCTCTAAGAAATTAGTTATTTGCATCTATAAATGGTTCATGTCAAGGTTTTCTCTAAAAGGCCAACTGTGAATGAGACTGCATGTTTGCAGGTTTGGGTTTAAGGACTTGTTGCCCAGACAACAGCTGCAGATCAATTTTAATCCAGCTTTGAAGAACTGAAAAATCCAGACTTGGGTCAAATCATCAACAATTAAATCAAGCGAACTCAGTTATTCACGTGCGAAGAACGGGATCCTGACGTCGGAGGATATCGATAAGCATGCTGTCTTCTTCCTCTTCTCACCACTCTCTGTTGACATGCCATTACAGCTGTTTGCTCACAGCCAAATTGTTTTCACGTTCATATAATTACAATGTTTGACTGACTTCACTGACCTTTCACAACCTGATTAAAAGTGTGGATAAAAGTGTTTCTACTATTCCTCTCCTCCATAGATGTAAATGGGATAGGTTTCTTTTGCCTTCTGTACAGTACTTTATATACACACACACACACACACACACACACACACACACACACACACATACACAGTAGCTGGGATTACCTTCTCCTTGAGGGCGTTCACATAGAGGTCACTGTTAGCAAAGTAGATTGAAGAGTTGGACTGGAAAATCTTAATCCCCTCATATTCAGCCACCTGGGAACAAAACACAAATCACAGGCATTCAGAGTCCAGACCATCAGACTCTGTGTGAAATGTTTAGCCTGGATTCAGACTTGAGTATTTTCTCCTCTAACAGACTCACCTCTTCATACTCATCCACATCACAGTACAGCCCTGTGCTGGGAACATGGCCCAGGATGGCATTTTTAGGGCTGGAAGACAAAGAGAAAGATCAGAAACTTTTAGACTAAATTCTTCTGTTAGCACACTTGGAGCCCCATCCAAACCTGTTCATACAAATGTATTTACATGCTATGATATGTAGAATTACGTTTATTCAGTGAATATAGTGAATAATGGTGTGATGGTAAGAAATAAACACACATTCGCACTAAAGACAAGCAGCAGCCTATTAGCAGTACCTCTGTGTTCTGTAGATGACTGTTAGTATGGCGAATGCGATGGCCACCAGGAGGCCATAATCCAGGCCCAACAGCACAGACGCTACAAAGGCTACCAGCCAGATGGCCTGAGAGAGAAAAGGGAGGAAACAGAAATATACCAACATGAAGTATTTTAAGCACCTACATCCTCTTTTGGTCACCTGAGAGGGAAAAAACAGGGTGTTTTTATCACTGGCATGTGATAAAGGATCCAGTCATTTCTCAGTCATCGTATCTCATGTGCCTTCAGTAATGGAAGAGAGGAATCACATTTAATCTGACAATGATCTATTGATGTTTAAAAATCATACATTAAGTACTGTAGGCTTCCGTACAATGACAGCAGATTGAGGTTTAAGGTGTAATCTATGAAACAGAAAAAGAAAGCAGTTCCTGCTGCTGTTCACAAGGTCTTCACAAGTCTGAAAACGTTTACCCAACACAAAATTAATCTGTGAATATCTCTCCTGACAAGTCCATTAAAAAACACAAAACACACAAACACAGACCACACACAAACCGCTCTGCAGCTGGATCTCAGCCCACACAGACCGTAAGGAAATTAGGCCCGGATCGGCCAAAAAAGAAAAGATTAATACCGTTTAACTGCCTCCAATTTGTGTTAAACCGATGACGGTTAGACTAAATAAAAACAAATTAGTTCTCAATTAATACATTAAAATGTCAGTTGCTTAGTTAATTCAGCACCAAAATGTCTCTTTTCCAATCCTTTACTTTTTTTGCTATGGCAGCAATGCACCTAAAAAGGCACACACATATATATATATAAAAGCACCTTGTAAAATCACTGGGACTGGCTAACTCATGGGGGAAAACACTTGGCCAAAATCCACTCTACTTAAATTAACAGGCACAGTCTAACATCATAACCACACATTCAAGTCAGTAATTTGTTCTGTTCTGACCAAAGCCCGCAGCATGTGTTGTTCATGGTGACAGTCTATTTTGAGAGAACCACAGTGGACTAAATAGTGCAGAACAAGACCCTGATCGGCTCATTTAGCAGCTTCAGGTTTTCCGTGGCTTGCTGCCTAAGGACCTCTACTGCACAGTAACATTTTTGATTTGACAGACTAACCAGTTCGAGCTTGCTGGTCCTCCACAGAGTAGGAATGTCTCTGAACTGTTTGAACATCCCCAACAGGTTCACCATGATAATGGCAGCCAGTGCAGTCTGGGAGACAGAACAGAAGATAACACCACGTATGAACAAAACAATACAGAAACACAATAGAAATGACTCTTGGCAGTTTTATTTTATCTCATTACGTGAAACATTAACTAGTTTTTAAGACTTCTTTATCAGTGGAGCTGTCAGTGACTGTTTGTTCAACAGACAGAGAAGAATATAAAAGTGTCTGCAGCACCACATGTGACGCCGAGCTGCCAGACAGGAAGCTGGAAGCTCTGCATCATCAGCTCCACGGCTTCACCCACCTGAGGGAGCGGCTGAAAGACGAAACCAATGGCAACCACCACCAGCAGAACCACGAGAGACGCCAGCAGCCCTGCAATCTGAACACGCACACACAGCGAGAACTGTAAACATCATCTCTCATTCCAATTATGGTTTCACAACAATTTAGTCAAGTGAGATGGTAGAATCAATGGTATTGGAACTGGCGTGTGTTACCTGTGTTTTTCCACCAGTGCTCTCCTGCACCAGGCTCCTTGACATGGAGCAAGTGATGGTGAAGGTTTGGAAGAAAGAGCTTATAAAGTTACACAGACCGAGGGCAATCAGCTCCTGAAAGCATAACGACACAAAGGCTTGTTCTCAGAACCTTCAAATACATTAAATGGAATCAAAATGTGAACCTGTTTTGCAGCTCGTCAGGCAGTGAAATCTTAGTTTTAAACATCTCTAGGAAATGACCCCTTAGTTTGTGGGTAAAAGGAGGCAGATGTTGACAGTAAGGAATCCAGAGCCAGGGTTCGTACTGCTTTTTAAGAGCAAAATTCAAGCACTTTTCAAGCACTTTCAAGGAACCTAAACCAAAAATGTCCAGACTCTCGAAGCCTTTACCATCACATCTAAATTGTTACTATAAATGCCAGGAGACAACAAAGAAATATGACAACCATTTCACTTCAAATATGAAAAGATTTTTGGTTTACATGAGTAATGTGTAGATGATCAAACACCAGATTAGGTTGAAAATCAAGCATTTTTCAAGGAGTATATTCAAATTCAAGCATATTCCTAACCTTGAAAACATAACGGTTCACACAATGACCACAATAATCTCTCCAGGAATGGGAATAGGCAGTTTCTTCTTAAAGCGCTTGTTGAGGTCTTTGTTTCCACCGCGGCTCAGACCAAACAACTCAGTATGTTTACGTGCACTCAAGAAACCTGGTTACTGTAAATCCATGTATGAATGCAGCTGGTTAGTGATCAGATTTCCCCTCTACATTCAAACTCATTTTAGAGGCATCACATTGTTTTGGTGTTGTAGCAGACATACACAGTACAGATTTTCGTCACAGCACAAATGTGTCTCAGTTTTTACAAATAGTTAATTGCTCTGCTGTTTAGTCAGACTTTGGTTGGAAATATTATAAATACAAAGGATGTACTGCTACGTGTATTCATCTCTCCTCTCAACTCACCACTCTCGTGTCAGCAATCTGTTCCCTGTCTGATTAAGTCTTTGTCCTGCACATGCTCACATATAAAAAGCTGATTAGAAACCCGGTTACCCTGATAAACCAGGATTCTCCAATCCCCTACCTCAATTACAGAAAAGAAACCAGGTTTCTCTTTTACATGACATTTAAGAAATCAGCTTATTAACCCGGTTACTTGAGTGCACGTAAACGCACCAACTGCCAGGTTAGCATGCTTGGCCCATGATAGAATGCATTGTGCCGGGATCTGTAGCTCGTCAGCAGCTCCTCGGATGTCCAGACTCACCTGGTTGCCGTCCACGCTGTAGCCGTGCTTCAGGGCAAAGGTCTTGGCAAGCGAGATGCCTATTGAGAATCCAACAATTGCCACGGCAAAGGAGTCTGTGACCAAACTGGGTAACAGAGAGAACGCTGGAGCAGCAGGAGGGAGAAGCCTGAGAACACATAAGATAACACTTGTAGTACATCCATCCCACTGTGTAAATATTTTTCAGCTGTGATGTTATAGCTCCTTTTATGGCTTGATGTGGAGAAGAGCCTAAAATCACAAAATTAATACAACTAATAAACACAAGTTCTACAGCAAATTCAGATCTCCCAGTTGTAAAATCCTAGGACTTTCAGAGACTGAAATACACCCCTCTAAATTCTGCGACATTCCCCTGACAAAATGAGAATGCAACAACCCACCCTGTTGGTATCTTCCCAACCACGTCCACTTTGTAGTCTTCAGATAAGGACATGCCATATGTGACGCTGGTTGACACAATGACAACAATAATCTCTCCAGGAATGGGAATAGGCAGTTTCTTCTTAAAGCGCTCATTGAGGTCTTTCACCAAGTACAGGAAGACAAGGCACACGAGACCCATGATGAGAGTAGTGACATTGGTGCTGGTGATGTCACAGAGTACCGCCTTGATGCTCTGAGGCAAGAGAAATAGGACAGTGTGACTATTTATGATGTGTCTAAGTGATCTATTTTTTTGCATTTACCAAACATACAACAAAACCAGACAGAAAAAAAGGTAGTAAAAAGCGAATTCTCCCCACTCCAAAATCAAGGAGGCTTCTCTTGCACTCTTTGCACCTAAAAACCTTCCAGAAGCTATTAAAACTCACATAAATAGCAGAGAGGGGCCCACTAAAGCGCTGTGTTTTCACCCCCAGCAGGTACTTTAGCTGAGAGACAACGACGTGCACGGATGCTGCTGTAGTGAAGCCTCGCACCAGGGGCTCTGTGAGGTAGATCGCCACAAAGCCAAACCTGAGAAGACCTAGGACAATCTGAAAGAAAAGGAAAAAAGAAATGAAGATAGCAGGAAATAAGAAAGAGGTAAGGGGATAAGAACAAGCTGCGTAGTTGTGTTTCAAATATAAACATTAAATCAAGGGGTGATTTAGACACCCTGCTGCCTTGGGTAAACAGTGATTTTGGAGCGTGAGAAGATTTGAGCAAGCTGTATCACTGTATCACACAAAACAGCAGCAGGCAGTTGCTGGCTGACCTGGATGATTCCCACCAGGGTTGTGAGCACAACGGCCACCTGCACCCTCCTGGCATCACGAGCCTCCACATCCAGGATGGCGGACTCGTTGGATCCGTTGGCGGGCAGGACGTAAAACATGGAGTCTGGGGCCTCCCTCACTGCAACGCCCCCGATCATCAGACTTATCACTGCAAAGGTGCCTGCAGATCACACACAACAGAACAGATTCATCTGTCAAACTTTATTATGGCTGAATCGTGGAAGTACTTTGTCTTTCCAGGCTTGGTTTTTTACAGTATTATGATGGCCACTGTAACTGTGGAATCAAGCACCTAAACTGTGGGTGTGGGTCCGTGACTAAACCCTATCATGTGCAGTATCCCTTTGAAGAAAAAGGCCATCTTGCCCAACACATGAACATCAGCCCAGTTATTCCCTCTCGCTCTTTGCCAGAAGGGAAGGGATCATCATTTCCACAGCAACTTGCTATCAGGTAAGATTTTGGGCATTTTCCTCCTGTTGTTCACTTCAGAGCAGCTGAAAAAGGTTGAGCAGGTTTGGTTTATTATACCCATTTGTCAGATGGACTTAAAGGTTAGAGCTGACATTTGAGGTGACTTGGAGACCTTTCTTGGAAATAAAGTAATCAGGTGAGGTGGGTGAGATGAGGGGAGTGGGGAGCGGGGGGGGGTTCACACATGTTTCACAATCCTGCTGCTGTAACTTGTGAATCTTTAGATAGTTAATTGAGTGGACCCTCTGTGTGTGGGACAGATACGGTTGGCAGTTTGAGCTCATCATACTGTTCTTGGCACTGACTGTGGAAAGCAACCTGGCTGTGTGAAAAGGCCACTGACTGCCTTAAAGACCACCATTAATTTAGACCAGGATAAACATTAACAAACTTAACAACACGGCGGTGGGATTAGAACACCAAAACAATACATTTCCTCGAAATATTGTGCCAAAGGTTGATGGTACTACGAAATGATGATGCCATACTGACATAAGCAACGTTTTTTTTCCCCCCACCACCCAGTGCTTAACATACAGCCACATGAGAGAATAAGCAGCAGAAGGGAACAAAATGTAAGCACAGAAATAATAACACGAGGTGTTTCAATCAAACATCCATATTAATAGAAATTGTAGCAAGCACAGTCACTTCTCTGTTGCCCTCTTTCCATCAAATGAGCTCTGGTTCTTGAACTGGTTCCATTCAGGATTCTTGGAACCATGGTGCTATCTAACGAACCAGCCCACGTTTCCACCAGTTTAGAGCGGAACCACTGAAATCAAGGATGCATCATCAACGGAGGGCGTTGCACAACTCAAAACAGAAGTTAACAATAGTAGCAAGATGGCAGATTGCATCAATTACTTGCAAGCTTTTATTATTATTACATATATTTGTTTTTATCCCCAAAAAAATATGAAGACGCAGAAGACTATTACCATACCAGACCATAGACCACTGTTACCTTCTCCCTCCTCTCTGTCCAACCTGTAGAATATGACACGCTCACTGATGTCGTCACAGTTCGCACTACAGGTCAAGGAAAACCTGGTATTTTTTGGTTTGAGCTGGGAACCAACTTTTTGGGTTCTGAACCAATTTATTTTTGGTCGAAATGCTCCGAACAGTTCAAAATTAGGTGCACGAACTGGAACAGAACCAGTTCCATGTTGGTGGAAAAGGGGTACATGTTTCAGAAACAGATTTACCTCCAAACTGTGACTGCTGTATAATATGTATGTATATATGTCTGGTACCTCCTATATCCTTACCCAAACTGTGAGCTTATAACAAAAGTACAGCTAAATTGTGTGTTAATTTATGCCTATAGGATATACATAAATGTAAATCAAGCTTGACTTTCCATTGGAACATTATGCCAAATGTCTAATTAATCAGTCGCCCAGGCACACAGTCTCTTATCAGTGTTGGCCTTCACTGCAGGAACATACAACAGAGCAACACCAAAACAAACACAACAGTCCTCTGTCAAACATCATCATGTCTGAATCATCAAAGGATTTGACCTTAGCCCCACTTATGTCCAGACTTGGTGCTGTATAGTATCATCATGTTCTGTGTGTGTGCCTTTGATTGAAAAGGCCATCTTGCACTTAGAGCTGACATTTGAGATGACTTGGAGCGGGGTGGGGTCAGTGACATTCCACCATGTTGCTTCTCATGTCAGCTGGGGACACGGCGATCACATCTGAGTGAAAACATTTCCTTCACATGCTGTCTCACAGACAACTTTATCTTTCATTTCATAATATGGACCTCGTGAACTTGTGAATCTTCAGAAAGTTTATTGAGTTGATACTCAGAGCGGTGCTATATCCCCTGTGTGTCTGGGACAGAGACTATTGGCAGTTTTAGCTAATCGTAGTGTCCTTGGCGCTGACTGTGTAGAACAATCTGGCTTTGTGACAAGGCCATTGAGTGACTACATCTTAATTTAGAGAACATGATAAATTCCTACAAACACAGGAGTAGGACACTACAAGAATTCCTTTCCTGGAAATATTATGCCACAAAAAAGGAAGAAGACAAGTCTGTTAATGTTTATCCCTTTCTTAATCAATGGCAGATTTTCTGTTAAAAACTGAAATAAAAATGGGGGAAGACAATTGCAGGAACCCCTTTCCTGGAAATATTGTGCCAAAGGCTGTTCAAGTGCCAAAGGTTGGGTGATCCCAACATCTATGATCGCATTTATTTAATTGTATGGAATTTTTATATATGTTCACTAAACCCCTCCCCCCAAGCAGTGATTGTCCAATCATAGCTTAGGAACCCATAACTAGGCATTGAAGCTTTGGATTTCCCCACATGTTGAAGAAGGTGTACATGCGGCTGTAGTAAAGTGATACTAAGCATTTAAGGAGTCTGGAGAGATGGGATTTTTTAGTCTTTCCAAAAACAAAAAAAGTGTAAGGAATGAATTAAACAGTGTGTTTATCTGCTCTAATGTAAGATTCAATCATTAGCATGCCCAGGTAACCAGCTTACTACCTATAGTAGTAAATGAGCAGTACATCCAAGGCCAAGGACCACATCAATTACTAACTTCATTATTTTGTGAGGTTAAAGGTTTACGACAAGCACATCCACTGTGTAGTATTTCCTCACTGTGTGGAAGTTGTTCTTGGGTGCTATCATAATTTAGGGTATTGTTAGTAGCTTTGTCCTGCTCTTTATTGGATTTGGGGAAGGTTACATTCCAGCGACTCCAGCCAACGTTAAGGGAGATAGTGTTACGTTTGCCAGACACATCGTTTACTCCTCATCCTAAGAGCTTTTTTCTCTTGTAATGTTAGAAAAGTGAAAACATACTATTTAAAAAATACCAACAGGTATGCAAGCTAGGGTTATGTTTGAACGAAATAACAGTCCGATCTTGTATTTTTCCTTATCATACTTTCAGCTACTTTCAACACTGCAGTACAAGAACAATGCTGTCGTCGTGGGTATGTTCGATTTGGGTCACTTAGCATACTGGTGCATTAAATCAGTGATTATTTAAAGTAGATGCAACCTTTTTTTTAACTATGCCGAGGTACAATAATGCTAACCTTAACCCATAATGACATCATCCTTCATTTTATAGCATTGTGATGCATTTATGTACTGTTAACCAACTGCTAGCTGTTTCATACCCATTGCCCCCTGACACTCGGCCAGTGAGCATACACAATCAACATGGATCTTTTCCAGAGTGTCAGCACAGTGCAGAGTGCCACCTCTCTGGAGCTCTGCCCTCCTGCAGCTGCAGACACACCAGCAGCTTCTTCTCTGCTGCAGCTGCTGATTTGGCTCCTTTCTTTTGTTTCATTCTCACACATGAAAAAGTCATGTGTTTTTAACAGATGCATCTTGAAATGTAGCGGAGTACAATACTTGTGGCAAAAAGCACTTAAAGATCCCTTCCAGACATGTTTTAACATGTACAGAACTTGCTCTACTTTGAATACTAATGTGTATATGATATGTTCTTTTCACAAAAATGTTCAAATATCTTGATAAAATCTTTGAAGTGACATCTACTCCTTCTCCTTCGTTAAAAATCCAGAATCTATAAATATAAGTTGAACTGCTGGACAACAGCTGTTTCCTGCTTCACTGTAAAGTCCATTCTCAGTGTATGTGCACTGGAGGCTTCAAGTTTCCACGTCACATTTTGCAGGTTGAATATTGGACCAGGATTGGCTTCCAAACTATTTGTGATGTCACAGATCATGCTCGTAGGCCCACCCCTTAAAATTAGATTTTCAGTGAGCACACAGAAAGTTTCCACTGTCAGACATCCTTCTAGTGTCAAACTCTGCACATACATCATACATACATCAGCCAGAGATACTGTTATCATTGTAAACTGCATATGTGCCATGCAAGAACAGGAAGCTTTGACATGCATAGCAACAGTATTAAGGGGGCGGGGCTTAGGGAAAGGTCAATTGCAAAATTGCAAAACATTTTGAAATTTCATGGGATCTGTCTTATTACTGCCTTGTTGTTTCTATTGGATCTCATAATTTGCCCCAACCATAGCAGGAAGGAGGAGATTTATGACCCCAGAGCAAAACCTCTACAAGAGTTTTAAGTTAATTTCTCACCTACGGATATGTGTCTGGACGTGCCAAAGAAGGTGTAGAGCAGGACGGGGTAGAATGAGGAGTACAGACCATAAACTGGTGGCACAGCAGCCAGCATAGCATAGGCTAGACCTGTGGAGCAGAGGAGAGGGAGATACGTAAACAAACTGAACAGTCCCAGAAGCCAGGGGATTGCATCACAACCTCGGAGCTACAGAGATACCAAAACAGAAACAGTGTGAAGCTGAAGCAGCCCCTCAGGAGTTAGCAGCTGGCCCTTCACACTATTTAACCCCTGTGTCATTCCGCATGACTAGCCTGGCCAATTTTAGCCTGTGGCTACTGTACAAAGTCTTGGAATACATAACATGGCAGGCTTCATCAACATGTAAAGGTTATGTTTTTTAGGCTTTCAAACGTGCAGATGGGTGACAAATAAAGTGTCTTAAGGAGTTTTTTGTTTTCACCACAATCCTGCAGAACAGTTTTACTGCTCCCTGTCATAGATTCTTCAAGTCTGCTGTACTCTACTGGAGAGACAAACACCATTCTTCCAAAAGATATTCCCTCATTTGACGTCTTGAATTAAGTGAATGTCTGAAAGGGACTTTAGACAGTAGTGCCGCTGGGACTGCAGGACACTGACCTTGAGGGAGCTGCACAACGCCTGTGCTGAGACCTGAGACCACATCCGAAAAAAGGTACTGCTTGACTGGATAGGATGGCAGCCATGTCAGAATAGGCATAAAGCTCAACGCTGCCGCCTTGGCCATCTTTGATGAACACCTATGAAAGGAGACAAGTGGATTAACTTCTCAGTTCGTTATTTATGAAAAAAATAATTAATTCAGACGTTTCGTGCTGCATCACAGAAAAGGGCCGGCATTTTTTTAACTAAACAAAGTCTTTCCTGGAATCCTTGTTGTTGTTTCGGCTATAGTTCCTGTCCCCAAAAAAGGCCATACTTAGTCAGATAAAGTGTGACACAACATAATCCTCTTCCCTACTAACGGAAAATAATTTTGCTTCACTCACCTGACTCTTTATCAGCTGTATACACATAAAGTTAGCACATCTTTATGGGTAAACAATGACAAGTTACTTCTCACATGAGTGAGATGGGAGGGTTATGCTTACCAAGGAATCAAACTTGAGCATTTTAGATTCAATTGTCCAAACAACAGTCCAAAGATATTCAATTTTCTAGTGGCATTAAACAAAGAAAAAAAAATCTTCACGTGGAATCAGTGAATAGTTGCCATTTTTACTCAATAGATGACTTAAGTTATTAATCCATCAATCAAAAATTGTTGGTTCATGTTTGCTGATTAACTAATGAATGCATATTTTTATTTATCTTAACATTACTTGTGAAATCCTATATTTTGACTGTCTTTTGCATCCAATTTTATTTGTTATTGAGCCCTGTAGGAATATTTCCTTTTTCCACTTGTTTGGATATAACCTACACTGATTTAATGGTTTGCTCAACAGCACTTCAGCAGGACAAACTCTGAGGTAAATTCCTCAGTCTGAACTTACCGGAACCGTTGTGCCAGCCTCCGTCGGAGGGTGGTGGAGTTTTCTTTGCGGGTGAGAAGTTGCGACCGGATGAAGGCTTCATCATAGACCGGGCGCTCAATCCTGTACATTGGCTGTGAGTCTTCATCCTCCCAAGCTGCAGCTTCTTCTTGCTCCATAACAGAGGCAGGAGGGCCGATCGTATGGAGTCAGCGTGTATGTCTCTGCGTTGTTTATCTCTCCCACTCTTTCTTCTCCATCATTGTTCTGGCCAGTATATCTTCATTCCTTTAACCGCTCCAACTGTAACTGGTATGTCTACACTTCCTCGTTCTGCTGAGAGGGCATGAGAAGACAAGATAGATATTATCCCAGCACTAACTGGTTTGCCTTTCGGTTCACTACTTTGAAATGATAACAAGAGTGGGAGCGATGATAACCAACCAGCCCTGTGTGTTTGTGCATTTTTGTGCTGATAAGAGAGACTTCAGTTGGATGTACTACCTTTGAGTAAATGTGTTATCAGACTTTTAGCAAATATTTGGCCCTAATGCAAGAACATGGGTTGCATTATATGTGATCTATTGTCGGGACAAAGCTTGCTATCCAAAATCATATGGCGTAAAGGTTCCCTCTGTGTATGTCAGAGCACGACGGGTTCCTGACAAGTCCTGCAACCGCAGGCCTTCATGTTTCAACATCTACGGAAGCAATAAACATATATGCAAATCTAATTTTTAAGAAGGTAGCCAAAAGAAATATTTGTTTGTATACTTGTTTTGCACTGATTGGACTCCAGGGCAAGATGTCGCCTTCAAAGTCAGACAACCACCATACCAACAAAGGAGGTGGTGTAGAATTTGAATGGGAAAGAAATCATTACAATATAATAATAGTCACTGTGATGTTATAGGAGTATAAGTGTCTATGTATGGCTCCGTAGTGAATCTCCAGTACCCTTATCCTTATTTCATGCGAATGAAAAGGCTTTTATTCAATACGAAATTTAGCTACAAGATAAATGGGTGATGCTAATGACTTTTTAACGACCATGTTTTTCTTACCAGGTTTAAGGTAAGATTTGATTTAATTCCATGTGTTGTGTGTTAGCTATATTTAATTGTGTCATTTCCACCTTAAAAACGGTGTCTTTGTGATGTGGACCGTCGGTGTGGAATAAAGTAACTGACCTGAAATGTAATTAACTGATAATGCTGTAAATTATGCTATAGCAGACATTTTCTAACGTTAGCCTAACTGGCACAGACGCACTTCATCAAGCACATTGTGGTGTCCTTTTTATTTTTTTATTCATCATTATAAAATAAAGCTCACAGTGTAACTTGGTAACGACCCAACTCATCACTTCTCGATCAACTCTCTGACGCACGAGAGCCTCGACCTTCTTCCCGTTAGCTCGGTTAGCTAACACGATATCGATAAAGGGCAAACAGTGACTTAATAAATTTGAAATGTGAGGAAAAAAATATTTAACAGGAGCCTAATGTTCGGCTTAATTAACCAGTGACCAATTATACTGTTCTTGTTCTGACAGGAGAGTTTGTATCTGGCTCCCCACAATTCAGCATTTAAGCTAACATAAAGATGGTAGTAAAGAGCAGGCTCTTACCTCCGCACTCCTGCAGCTGTGGTGGGGATGCTGCAGCCGGCTGAAGAGCTATATGAATTTAGAAACTGGCCTCTTTAGTTGAACTTTAACAAGGGGAGCGTCTCTCGAGGACAGCAGACAGCAGCAAGCAAGCGCTTATCATATGCCAGAGATAGTCTATGTTGAACAGATGAATTACTCCACAGTGGAATTAATTTTCATTCCGGTTTGCAAAGATGGGCGTTGACCACGCATGCGCTCTCCTCTTGCACTCGGGCCAATTTGTAGTCCCAAACGCTGTGAGGATTTGAGCCATGGCTTTCCTTGCCAGATTTTCAGTATATTATTTATTTATCAAAACCTCAATGCAAAGGTTCCACTAGGACTGCTGTTGCAGCCCATTTCCAATCAATAGGTATGCCCATTCTGTAATCCATCTATGTCTAGAATCTAATAATACAATACTTTGATGTGGAAGCTCTATTATAGGCAATGATGAATAAACATTGAAATGAAGGTGCCACCTCAAACTGGCTGCTTACGGCTAACCCGAGTTTGCAAATGGAAGTTAGCGGTCTGGTGGTGACAAGGTTTTATCCCAGGCACCCAATGCAAGTAGGGATTTTTATGATCAAATTTTGTTTAGGGGAATTCTGTTATCACACGAAATCTAATGAAAGCGGAGTCTGATTAAGGTTTTGTACTCAAAACTAATGTCGGAGTGAGAGCTCTTTCGTTCTTGTGGATCTCTGACTGTTTGGGGGCAGGGAGCTGGATGACGACCAGCGTCACGACCTGACGTGTAGCAGTCACGGGGCTCCCCCTGTGTTCTGCTTCTCACATGGTCCAAAATAAACAAAGAAGTTGGACCACATTTCTTCAGTGTTGTTTTGAACAGATAAATAATAATAATAAAAAGGTTTCATTTAACAAGTAGTGTGACAGTGCTGTTGCCTTAAACAGGGGTAATGGTAGGAGGAGAGGGATTGAGTGCCGCGATCAGCCCAACTGCGTCCCCGAGGCATTATCAACAGATCGACGCACATTTAACCCACACAGACAGGGATCTGCATCACCTCTTTGCATTCCTCTTTTTCCATCACTGGCTGCATAATCTTCACAGTGACCAGAACTAATACACATCTGCTAACACAAATGAAATGACTGTCACATATTATCTCTCACAACAGTAAATATGTTAATCCACATCCCTCTAACAAAGATTTCCGTTTCCCAGCACATGATGATCATAACGATGATGATAGAAAATGTCACACTACTTTACTTAATTATTTACTGTATATGGTGTATGGTTTTATATTTGATATCTGCTTGGAAGGTTTGGTTTGCTTCTGAGAAAATCTTCAGTCTGATTTATTGATTGATTAATTAAATCTGATTAATTATTCATAAATGTCACCACAACAAACACCTATTTATAAAACGCCTTTTTAATATTAATGCATTGGTTCTTCTGTGTCATTCCTTTAAAGTCATATTTGGCCTCTGCGACATCAGTGAAACAAACTCCCAGCCAGCAAAATGTCACTCACAAATAAAAAGCATATAAAAACTACAGAAAGGAGAAACTGGAGCATGCTGTTCCTATATTGTGTGGTATTTTGCGTCATATACACAGACAGTATTAGATGCATTGATGCCATCTGTCCTTCTGTGTTAACAGTTTGTTTCCATTAGGGGGCAATGACAGTTAAAGAGTTATCAAACTTTACTAGAGGAGAGACTTTGTAGAGTATAATCATAATAAATAATCATAATACAGCAAGATTAACATTAAATAAGTAAAACAAACCATGTATGAGAAATACATGAGAAAGCACAAAATTGCTGCATCATTTGATATATAATATGAAAATGTATTCATAATGTACATGCAGCTGTAAAAGTCATGTGTCACAAAAACAAACACTGTGACTGATCTTTCATTATTCTAGTGTCAGAGTGCAAAGATCTATGAAACTATGAAAACTAACTTACCAGTTTGAGAGTTTTTTTATTAGGAAAGGCTGAAAAAGTTTACACCAGGTTGAGTGCAAATGTTTTCAACCTTCCCTGGTGAAAAATTCAATAAAACACCACCAGGTTTGGTGTGAAATGGCCTTTAATTTTAAAATTCTTTCAATAAATTCTCATTTAAACAAACCACTTTTATTTCCAAACCCTAATGAAGACAATGTTTCCTTCTCTGTTTAAAAACAAAATCATGAAAATTTAATGTCATGGCAGGTTTTAGCTTTTTAGCATAATGTAAACTGTATATGTCATGACTCAGGAAAAGCAGGACTGGTCCCAAACGCAGACAGTGCAGGCAGGGCAGTGAGTTCAAAGATTTATTTTAAATAGGTGGCTAACAGGCAGGTTCTGGTTGGTAGGTAGGTAGGCAGGCAAGGAACCAGAAGCTCAAAAGCAAAACACCAGACAAGAAAGCAACACAGCAGCAAGACACATGGCAACTAGGATGAACCAAAGGCACAAATGATCTGGACCTGTAGTGAGTAGTGAGCGGCTGATGAGGGAAGTGAGACCAGTGAGCAGGGGAATGAGGAAGTCTGAGGGCATCTGGTGGATGGCTCGAGGATGGCAGGTCTGGGGAGTTGGAAGAAAGTACTGGCGTGAGATCAGCTACAATTAATTAATGAAATCAAAATCTGACCTTCCCCAGTAAAAGTCTCAGTTTATTGAGGAACTCAAGACCAGTGGTGGAAGAAGTACTCAGATCCTTTACTGAAGTGAAAATACCAGTACAACCATAAATCTAAGAGGTCGTGAGATGATTAATGGGAGAGGAAAGAAGGAAAAAAGTTCTACAAGACACATTTATATTCATTCTTTGGATTTTTCTCTAATCTTTGCTTTTTTTTTTGTTAGATATTGGACAATTTGACCTCTATGCACCTGGAAGATTTATTTCAATGAAACCATGTGAGAAGTTTAGAGGGAAAATCACTATCTGTAGAACTGCTAACAACTCAGACACCTGAAACATGACATAGGGCCCCAACTAGACACTGCTTTTTTTTGTAAGGAGTCAAAAGCCAAAAAGGCTGGGAACCACCGGTCTTCTTATCTTTAACAATGCATTCTATTGTATAAGCTTTTCATATGTTTTGCATAAAATCTAAATTTTAAAAGTAACTCTAACTGTCAAATAATTATGGTTGAGTATAAGTACAAAAGTTTCGGCTCACGCATTATAACAACCGCTGCCTCACTGTGCCAACATTGATACAAGTTATAACTACATTATCCAAAAAGTACATTCACATTGAAAATGTGTTACAAGATCTTCATTCGGTGGTGTGTAGCAGGACCTGCAACAACAACTTTCTGATAGAACTTTCTATTATTCATGTTTCTATTGCTAGCTGTGGCAGGTAGACACTGAGCGTTTTAGAGGATTATGGGTGTCTAGAAACTTCTAAAATACCAGTAATTATGTTATTAAGTTGTTATTGTCTCTTTATTATGCAGTAATTTCTCCATGTTTCTGCAGCCGTTATAGCTTACAGCACTGAGCCTTGGTTTGGCTACAGCATTGTCCGGGTGAGAGCGTTTCCTGCTCCTTGTCCTCACTTTGATTTTTTTATTGGCCTAATTGCATTGTCATTAGTGCTAAGTAATACAGCAGACATAGTCAAAATGTGCTGCCAGAAATATCAATGGTCAACAAGGCCAGTGCATTGAATTAAACTGCTAAAAACAAAAAAGTACATCAACAGCGAACAGAGATATGGTGTCAGCATTAAAGTCATAAAATGTTAAATACCCATTGTATTTTCTGTAATATATAAAGTTTCCTTTATCTGAAAGATCATTAAAGACTGCAGGTACTGGACTTCAGGCATTCATATTCTTTGCTTAAGTAAAATACCACAATGTGAAAAATACTCCATTACAAGTAAAACTTAAATAAAATAGTACATTTTATCAGCAAAATGTATAAAATGATGAAAAGTAAAAGTACTCACTATGCAGCAGAATGGTCCCTGTCAGTTTTATATTATATATTATATTATTTGATTACTGTTACCGAGGCATTAACATGTAAATAGCATTTTTATGTTGTAACTAGTCAAGAGGGAGCAAATATTACCTACTTAATACTGGGTTTAATTTTGATTTTATTTAAAGCGCTGCATCATATTTCATAAACTGATCATACAGTAGGTTCTGTATGTAAAATCTAAATTTGCAAATTAACTGTAATTTCTAGCTACTGTCAATTGTACAATATTTCCCTCTAAAATGTGGTAGATTTTAAGTATAATGGAAAGAGTCAAATAAAGTACAAATATCTCAAAGTTGTACTCCAGTAAATGTATTTAGTTACATTCCACCAGTGATTCTAACAGATGGAATTTATCTCCAGTACAAGGTATCACCTTTTCTTAACCTAAAAAAAATAACAGGTTAAGAAAAGTGACACACAGTTAATGGCAATTCAAATACTTTAAAGCCCTTTGCTTCCAATTGCCACAATTAGTCGCCCTCCTTCTCAGTCATAACTCAGTCAGATCTGAACACACAGACATGAGACACGAGACTTCAAAATGATAGGAAAAAGATGCTTTTTAAGTTTTCTTCAGTATTGAAGTAATCCAGTGATAGTAGTCTGTGCATGCATGGGTACATTGCAAATGGGAACGGCTAATAGCTAATTCAGCATACTTTTAATGGTGCCAATTTGACAAAATGTAAACCAATATAGGCAAAAAACAAACAAACAAACGAACAAAAAAAATTGGGCATTGTAAGATGTAGCCCACAGCTAACTGACTCCATGGCAACATTATACTTCATGTTTATATCATCCAAAGCCCCCAAAGTATAGGAGCTGTAGTTCCAAAGCTCAGAGCATAGAAGTAAGACATAGAATAATAACAGGAGTGACTAAATCCATTAATATTCACTTTTTTCATGTTGCACTGTCAATACGGTGCTGTCTCAATTTTGTCTGATGGGATCCAAAAAGTGAAGCACGTGATGGAAGGTTTGTTAATTTAATTCATCTCATTTAGTAAAAGAACTTTTAGTAAAAATTCATCTGGAATTCTTATTGTGTTTGGCACAGGCTTTGGCAATACTGTTAAAATGAGGGTTTAGGTTGTTGTTATATGTAAGGGAGTCTACTGAATCTACAGCTCTAATATAATATTACACTATAGTAAAACAAAAAATAACAACAACAAAAAAAAGCATTTGAATGTGTGACAACAGTGTGGGTTTGTGTCTAGTCGTCTTTTTTTATTTCCTCATTTAAATCATTATTGGTAAAAGATTTGCAACATTACACAATAACAGAAACAAGTTGTGCTTCTAGTGCTCTCAAGAAATGTGTCAGTTTTTCCATTAAGAAGATTTCATCAACAATCTTTAGTAGTTGATGAAGTAGTTTAAAATAAGTAGGCCTATATAGCGATCATAGGGCACAATACTGATGCTCTGACTCCAGCGCGCTATGGTCTAAGACAGGGATTGTAGCAAAAATGTATATGAACGTATTTTAAACAATAGCCAAAACAAGCTATATTAAAAACTTTTCCAAAACATTCTCTTAATTCCAAACCATTGCCAGGGCTGGAAATCAGTTTTTTTTTTAATGTCATAACTTTTCCAGGAATTTTCCAGGAGCCCTGTTGATAACCCCTCCCTCCTCTACCTGCTCTCAAACACAGCCAGCTCCACTCTGTGCATATATTTGCTTGTTCCCTACCCTTCAGATCTACAGTTTGAAGATGGGTGTAACCAACATGTGGCGAAGTGCAAGAGCTGACAGGCCCCATTCATTGCAGCATCACAAGCTGTTTAGATCAGAGCTCAAACTAGTTTGAGTTCTAAGAAAGTGAAACTCAGACAGTCGTTGCTACTGAGAGGTGAAATGGCGCAGAAAGGAGTTCAGCTGGATCGGGAAACAATTTCCTGTTCGATCTGTCTGGATCTAATGAAGGATCCGGTGACTATTCCCTGTGGACACAGCTACTGCATGAACTGTATTAAAAGCTTCTGGGATATAGACGATGAGAAGAAAATCCACAGCTGCCCTCAGTGTAGGCAGACCTTCACACCGAGGCCTGTCCTGCTGAAAAGCACCATGTTAGCAGCTTTGGTGGAGGAACTGAAGAAGACTGGACTCCAAGCTGCTCCTGCTGATCACTGCTATGCTGGACCTGAAGATGTGGCCTGTGATGTCTGCACTGGGAGAGAACTGAAAGCCGTCAAGTCGTGTTTAGCCTGTCTGGCCTCTTACTGTGAGAAACACCTCCAGCCTCATTACGATGTGGCTCCATTAAAGAAACACAAGCTGGTGGAGCCCTCCAAGAAGCTCCAAGAGAACATCTGCTCTCGTCATGATGAGGTGATGAAGATGTTCTGCCGTACTGATCAGCAGTGTATCTGTTATCTGTGCTCTGTGGATGAACATAAAGGCCACGACACAGTCTCAGCTGCAGCAGAAAGGACTGACAGGCAGAGAGAGCTCGAGGTGAGTCGACAAAACATCCAGCAGAGAATCCGGGACAGAGAGAAAGATGTGAAGGTGCTTCAACAGGAGGTGGAGGCTATCAATCGCTCTGCTGATAAAGCAGTGGAGGACAGTGAGAAGATCTTCACTGAGCTGATCCGTCTCATGGAGAAAAGAAGCTCTGATGTGAAGCAGCAGGTCAGATCCCAGCAGGAAACTGAAGTGAGTCGAGCCAAAGAGCTTCAGGAGAAGCTGGAGCAGGAGATCACTGAGCTGAAGAGGAAAGACGCTGAGCTGAAGCAGCTGTCACACACAGAGGATCACAACCAGTTTCTACACAACTACCCCTCACTGTCACGACTCAGTGAACCTACAGACTCATCCAGCATCAATATCCGTCCTCCGAGCTACTTTGAGGGTGTGACAGCGGCTGTGTCAGAAGTCAGAGATAAACTACAGGACCTTCTGAGTGAGAAATGCACAAAACTCACTGATGGTGACCGAAGTGGATGTTTTACTGCCACAACCAGAGCCCAAGGCCAGAGCTGGATTCTTAAAATATTCGCGTGAAATCACATTGGATCCAAACACAGCACACACACAGCTGTTATTATCTGAGGGGAACAGAAAAGCTACAGCAACAATACAACATCAGTCTTATTCTAGTCACCCAGACAGATTCACTAAATGGTGGCAAGTCCTGAGTAGAGAGAGTCTGACTGGACGTTGTTACTGGGAGGTGGAGTGGAGAGGGACAGGAGTTTGTGTAGCAGTCGCATCCAAGAATATCAGCAGAGCAGGGAACTCAAATGAATGTGGATTTGGACTCAATGACAAATCTTGGATGTTAGACTGTGACACAAACAGTTTTGGTACAACAATGTCCAAACTCTCATCTCAGGTCCTCGGCCCTCCAGAGTAGGAGTGTACCAGGATCACAGTGCAGGTATTCTGTCCTTCTACAGCGTCTCTGAAACCATGACTCTCCTCCACAGAGTCCAGACCACATTCACTCAGCCTCTCCATGCTGGACTTCGGCCTCTTTGGGTTGGAGACACTGCTGAGTTCTGTAAACTCAAATAAACAGAAGTCATTTAAGGGACGGTGGGTTCAATTCTGTGTTTTCCTCCTGAAACACCACAAAGTGCGGTGTTCATGTTCAGAGCAGAAGGGCATTTGTCAGTCAGTGTCCGTCCTTTCAACTTTCCTCACTAAAACAACTTTGTCGCAGAGAAACTCTTCTCTACCATCTTTCCCATGTGACCTGAATGTAGCATCAGTGTTACAGGGTGTGACTCCTGTGAACAAACTGACATAGTGTTATATTAATCTCTCTTTACTGGTGTCAGGTCAACAACTCAAATGTGAAACATGATGCACAACACAAGAGGGCGCCTTCATCCTGCTGACCAGGGATGTAGCGCCTCAACTCACTTTGTCCGCATATTTTAGTTAAGAACATGTTTTTAGGCTGATAAGATAAGATTTAAAATAAAATACAAGGTGTAATAATTATGGTTAGTGGTGTGAAACTGCTGTAGGTTATTAGGAATTCATCTTTTAAAAGAAATAAAGTGAAGAAATGTATTGCTTTTCTTATGTTTTTTGTAAAATGATGCTAACAGACTGATTGATTTTATGTAGTTTGCGTTTGTTTATTTAGGCTGTACTCTGCAGTAATCTGCCTTGTTTGACATTTCATTAATAGTATTCTGGTTTATTCGTCACTAATTTCAGCTTGTGCTTCCAATTACTGAAGTTCACGTTCACCACAGTGTGTTTAGGTTGTGTGAGAAGGTTGTTTTGTTGATGCTTTAAATGTTTTGTATTGACGCTAATTAGTAAAACTTAAGACTTTTACTGTTACGGTAAGAACTTAACTACTAAAGTTGGTTCATTGTGACAAAACTCAACAGATATGTATAAAACTGCTAATTTTCCACATTCATTCAGTCAATAGTCTCCAACTTCACTGCAGAGCCAAATGATCTGGTGCATTCATGTCCTGTGGGATTCAGAGTTGTAACAACTTTTTGTGTAAATGCATCTTACATTAAAATACACCTTTTACTCAAAATTATATTCTGAATTGAACCTGTTTTCTTCAAAAATACTTAAAGGACTTTATCAAATAAGTCAAAACAATTGGATAATTTCATTACTTCTACATCAGTGATTAATTTCTCTACTTAACAGCTGTCACATGTAAAATGAACGAACAACTTTCTTGAGACCCAGTCGAGTGGTGAACTACTCATTTCTGTCCAATACTGAGCCTGTGTAGCTGTCACGTGGAAAGTGAACGAAAGACTAACGAACGAACGACCCAAACCAGTCAGCTGTCACGTGAGACAAACGAAACTCATGCATTATTATTATTGTTGCGCATGTGCAGGCGCGGCCAAAATGAACGAATTACTCTCTGAGAAGACTCGTTACTACACGTTCACATCAAAGAGTAGTTCAAATGAACGATTCGCTCATGATCGACACATCACTATCTCTCTCAGACTTGATACAGGGTTCCCACACATTTTTACCAATGAATTTTCAAATCTTTTCCATAACTTTGCCATAATATTTTACCCCATTTCCATGACTTTATTTAAGTAGTTTAAAATAAGTAGGCCTTTACAGCAATCATAGGCCACAGTAATGATGCTCTGACTCCAGTGTGCTGTGGCCTAAAACAGGGATTGGTTGTTTTGATACTTTTTCCATTTAGCATGGCTGACCAGATTTGCTTCCCCCATGCTGCCAACGTCAAACGTTTGGGCGCAGAGCCATGTTTTATATTTGTTTTTGAAAAGCCATACAAAACACACACTTCCCACGCATTTTTGCAGATAAGCAAACAGCTAGCGCTTGCTAAATTCATTCGCTCGTTAGACATTTCTGCTGCCAACTAGCTGCATACGCCGATGTGTATCACATGATACTAGTGATGTTTCAGCGGTCACGCAGCGCAGCACTAGATTTTAAATTAGTAATACGAGGACCGTATTTTGTGAAACGTTAGACATCATGTTTTGGGATTTTTATAAATGTATTTTAAACAATAGCCAGAACAATGTTTATTCAAAACTTTTCCAAAACATTCTGTTAATTCCAAACCATTCCAGGCCTGGAAAACAGTTTTTCTAATTTCATAACTTTTCCAGGGATTTCATGACTGTGGGAACCCTGAGTAGTACATATCAATAAACCAATTCCAAAAATCGCGATAAAAAAATCAAGCAAAGCCTCAAATGTGCATATAAAATGTTTGCAAAGCCATGTCTCCAATACAGCTATTTACAACCACCCTTTAGTCACTGAATGAGTTTCTAATCGGTGACATTTCCTTGTTGCGGAAGCTTACTCATACTGATTTAATACTGTCCCGAGGTAGGCAATATCTGTTTCATAATATGATTTTATAGTTCAGTGCTGTTGATTATAGCCAGAAGATACTAGCCCCAAGTCTATAAAATGTGACTGTCTCAGATGGAATCACATGTTTTAAAGCTCATTGTAAAACAAAGTGTCTGAGAGCGTTCATTTTCTTCTTTTCGTCTTAAAGTGGCAACACGATTTCAGGAAGGAAATTTCAATCCTGGAATATTAGAACATTACAGTTGCATCACTTGTACTATGTTAGTCTTGTGTCAGGTGAGTGAGTTTAGGATTGTTGTAGAGAAACAACGTATCTCTTCATAAATCCAAGTCAAGGCAAGTCAATTTTATTTACATAGCCTAATATCACAAATCACAATTTTCCTCAGGGGGCTTGATAATCTGTAAAGCATACAACACCTTCTGTACTTAGACCCTCAATTCAAATGAGGAAAAACTCTTTTTACGGGGAAAAAATGGAAGAAACCCCATGAGCAACAGAGGAGGGATCTCTCTCCCAGAATGTACAGTTTGCAGAATAGATTCACAACAGAAAATTATAGTATATACAATTATGATGACAAAATGTAGATTGTAAAACACAAGTGAAGAGGATGGATCCAGGACAACTGAGCAGCTTCAGGCGTCGCCCACTGAGTAGGATCTGAGCCACACCACCTCCTCTCCACCAGAGAGACCTGGAAAGAGGACAGAAGACAAACCCAGGAGAGGACAACGCCATTCACACAGAGAGGAGAAACAAACAAACACACAGAGGGAGAGAGAGCCTTGATAACATGCAAACGAGGGAGAGAGAGAGAGGGAGAGAAGGGGAGAGGCTGAATCTCCTGGGGGACGCAGATCCAGATCAACGACTGGATGAGGCACCGACTGCCAGGAGAGAAAGAGGTCCCAAGACGGCTGATGGTCCAGCACAGAGAAGCCGGAGTGCAGCTTGGCAGCTTTTAAGGGCAGCAGAGGGTTAGAGAAATACAGTCGATATCAAAAAGTTTGTCTGTTAGTTGAATTCTTGTCGGCAGGATAAACATGGACTATAGTTCTGATGTTAACAGATTCATTGAGACTGAGAGCGACCCGCCGGAAGTAAAGAGGTGGTGAGAAGGGGCAAGCCCATTTATATTTTTATAAATCATCAGAACACCTTAAAGTCCGATCTGACATGGATAGGCAGCCAAGTGAAGCTAAAATTGGTGAAATATGGTCAAATTGTGTGGTTTTAGTTAAGATCCTAGCTGCAGTGTTCGGAACCATTTGAAGCCTTTTAGTACTAGTGCGCGGTAGGCCAGACAACAAACGTTACAGTAATCCAGTCTAGATGAAACAAAGGCCAGACAACAAACGTTACGGTAATCCAGTCTAGATGAAACAAAGGCATGAATTAGGATCTCTGCATCAGCCATGGACAGAAAAGAACAGATTTTAGCTATGTTACGTTAGTAGAAAAAGGCGATCTTGGTGATTTCTTTATTGTGCTGATCAAAAGAGAGGGTAGGATCAAGCGTAACACCAAAATTCTTGGCTGTTAAACTTTGAGCTTCAGACATACCTGGCATGAACATTGACATTAACCCGAAAGGTAAAGGCTTCTAAACTCATGTTAGCAAGAAATAGACCAGAATGTTGCAGGCTTTTAACCCTCCAAAATGCCACGTGATGTGGCAGAAACAAGCTGAATCAGAATAAAGAATGAAATAAGGAGGAACTAGTGATGAAAATGGGCGTCAAGAACAAATGTAAGAAGCTGCTGTTTCCTGGTTCCCAGTTGGCTGAGAGAAATGCTTTGCACAGCATCCTTTGTCACAAGTCATACCTCTTTCTTTTCCTTCTGCTTCTCTCTTAATTGAACACAGGTATCCAATAAAAGTCTAAATGCCCTAAGTATATTAACAGCATCTTAAATGACAGATGATGCATCTATACAGTAACTAAGATTTGAGAAAAGCCCTTTTGTCTTCCTATTAGCGTGCTTATTGTTGCCTCTGTGAGCCAGCAGTGCTTTGAGCTAAACACAAAGGACAGCTGAGGCTGATGGGAATGTATAATTCAAAGTATTGGACGAAAATAAGAGAATGATGAAAAGGCAGTGGATCACCAAAGTCATTAGAACGTATCCTTTGGAGAACCATGAATGTCCGTACCATAGACGGACATTGACATCCCTAGAGCCATGTTGCTAGCGTGGCTAATAATCAGCAGGTACAAGCATTACAATATCTTAATTGAAAGAAACATACTGAAGACAATATATATGTGGAGAATGATTCTCATGCATCAGTCTGTTTTTAAGAATCTGAAGGCCTTAGTTCTATTTCAGACCATATTTCCATCTTTCTTGTTTTCTTCCATAAAACCAATAGAGCAGCATTTGCCCAAATCCATGTAGGGGCACACACAGTATAATAAGGCTCACTGTCTTTTTGTCAATGCTTTCACGTCATGAATATTGCAATCAGTCCAGTGGCCTCTGCAGCAATGAAACAAAATCGCAGTTATTTTTTAGATCAATCCATCTCTATTAAGTCAACTCACATTTTCTGGCACAAGCACAGTGTTTATTTCCTACAGCAAATGTCCACCAACACTTGTTTGAATGGTAGTTGAGGGCTTGGAGAGGAACAAAAGCCTAAACATGCAACACCATTCATCTCCGGGCGAGGACTGCTCACCATGCGGCTGTGGTTGATCTGAGGCGTAAACACTTTGTTTCCTCCCTCTGCTGGGCCACCGGACGTCTGAAAACACCTCCGACCCCGAGGAGAGAGACAGAAACACACTGCTGTTATCTTTTGGTTTTGGTTAAGAGTTACCTGTAATTCTATACTACAGAATAACAAGAAGAAAAGTATCAGATCACCTTCTTGGTGCCATAATAGAAAAAGTGAAGAGCTTGCACACTTTTGGTTTCACAATAACATATTTCAACATGAGCTCCTCTCAAAATTAAAGGAGTATATCAGCATTTTGGGAAATACATTGGTTCACTGTCTTTACGAGAGTTAGGTGAGAAGATTGTCCCCACTGTCATTCAAAATGAAGCTGGAGGAAGGAGACAATTTGCTTAGCTTAGCATAAAGACTGACAAGAGAAACAGCTAGCCTCGCCAATGGTAATCACCATAAACAGATATCTGCATATGAATGCAGATATCTGTAGGCAAGGGACAAGATTTTGGTATCGGAAGCGTTCTGGTTGCTGTTTGTAGTCCATGGCTATCATCAGAACCCATCGGCTATCGTCTGACAATGATTTAGCTTTTTTATTAATCTTGGAACCCTAGAGACTAGCTTTATATCAGCTTTTCTTTTTATTTATCTGCATTCAAATCATTATCGTCAGATGATAGCCGATGGGTTCCAAGATTGCTAATCCGACTGTAAAGATTGACTGATACACAGAATAGGATGTCTTGGTCCAGTTATCCATTATCCAGATATCCGCTGGCTACACCGGAAGCCCCGAAACATTAGCCTTGCCCCCAGAGGCTAAATCATTGTCAGATGATAGCCGATGGGTTCTGAGATTGGGCCAATGGTAACAAAATTTGCCTGTTAGTAGGCAGATTTTTTTGGTAACCTTTGGAAAGAGTGTTATGAAGAAATAAGACATTATTCCTCACACAAATGAAAAGTTGAATTCATGAGCAATAAAACGCACCTTTGCTCAGTGACTGTTTCATAACTGCACACAGATACTCCACCATACTCACAAGATATATAAGATAATCCACCCTGATATTTGACTAGATTTCAAATTTTGGACCATAATTTGAAACAAAATCCAATGGGTTTGAGGTTACATTTTAGGATGAAGACTTTAACATAACTGTAAACTCAAGTTTGAAACTATACTTAACTGTTGTGTTTGCTCTATACTGTTATTATCGATTTCTCCTCCGCCCACGTGAGCTTGTAAACTTTGTATTCCTTGGGTGGAAAGCTCTGAAGGTCCGGACATCAACTAATGGTAGAACAATGTTTACTCTGTCCTCAATCATGATTGCTACAGCCACGGTATGAGATCATTGCATGGCTGGTAACATTAGTCACAGAAGCAAACATGCTCACATACTCAGTTTTATCTACAGCACACTAACTCCAAGAAAAGGCACTTTAAATGCACACCAAATCAGTCTGTGCTCTTTTGGTGAACGCTCATTTTGGTGTAAACACTTTTGCAGTTTTTTGTGAGAAGATATAAAGGGGAGGAGAAATATTAGAACAACAACTTTAAAGACACTTGGAGACCTGATCATGAGTTGAATGCCTTGTCTGCATCAGCAAGCGACATTTTAACTGCTCAATATTTACCCTTTCTCTACATCTTCATGTCACTGTAAATCTGCTGAATCAAAGCGTGTTGGTTATTAACTTATTTTTTATTTACTGAAAAATTGCTGTAAGTTTCTGGAGCCAAAAACTGCTGTTGATCTTCATTATCAGTTCACTGTCATTAATCTTTGATTGTATCTGTTATGTCTGTACACAATCTCAAATCTGAGATAATTAAATAGTTCTGCAAGCTGCTGGCATTATCTCCACCGGTGGTTGTTGCTATTTATTGCCCATTATGGGTTTAAAGTCTGTGCCATAAATAACATCTTTCATGTGTCGAGCCTCAGTTGCTGAGAGTGTTTAGTGTACACAGATTTTATTGGAGGATTACTTGAAGGAGCATGTATTTTGATGGATTTCCTGAATGTATTTCTTAGTCAAATCTGGCTTGCATAGCGTGGATTTGTGGTTCCCCTAAACGTCTCTGCTGGGTATTTATATTGTATCTCTGTCGACTTTTCTGTCTAATCAAAACTGTATGTGTGAGTGAAGATAACAGTTTGCAATGGAATAATAAGTGTTGTGGAGTACTCGTGTATCATATGTGATAATGTTTTACAATATCCTTGAATGATCCACTATATAGCGCTATTAGAAAAAGTTACCACATGGCTACATAGCACAAAACTGTCAACAGGCCTTTTTCACAGCAGACATTTTGACATGTTACTGTAGGAGAAGCACAGGTGTAATTAATGAACTGAATGATAGCTGAATTCCATTTAGCTGCTTCAGTTTCCGAGCCCTGGTATTGTTCGTGCTGGCTCACTGTCACACTGCTGGGACACTTGAATAGAACAGAGCCATCGTTAACACCTGTGCTTTTCTTCCTATGACAAGTCCTCAGTGAAATAAGCCAGAAATTCCCTCTTTTAAACAAAAAGCTTTGTTGAGACATCACTGCTAGAAAACGTACTATACATTTATTAAATGTATCTAGTTATATTGACCCAAACTGACTCTGTTGTAACATTAAGCTGGATTTATACTTATGAGTAAAGGGGTTACTCCATACCTACGGCTACATGCGTAGGGTCCAAAGCTACGTCATTAGGCTACATCATTCGTGTAGTTCCATTTTTGAAAGCACCACAGTGTTGTGATGGTCAAGTATAAATCCACCTTTAGTCCTTTAATAAGTCTGGGTTGGCTAGTCAATTGTAGCTGTACTATATTACAGTTAGTCGTGACCCCAACAGTGAGTGAATAATAATTAACTGTCATGTGGTAACGAGTAAACTCAGTGATGTTGCCTGATTGCTCAGAGTTAATTAAGATTTACTCTGGCACATTTTAGAGGTGAGAGTACAGATGAGAAAAAGTGAAAGAACACATAACACATAAAATGTAAGCTACATAATGCAGCTTACATTTCATAAATAAAACTCAACTTTTTATGAGCAGGCTGTCTCTAGTTAGAATAAACTACTGTTTTGCTGTATTCTGACAGAGAATAGAACTGAATTGTATGTAGAATACATTACACCAAGGGTTAGCTCTGTATAAGATATAGAGGTAATTTTAGAATGAACGCTCCACAAATAAACAATGAACATACTCTCACAATGCACAATCCAAGATAATCCCCTTTCATTGTGCTGAGATGTGTCATGAGCGACCCTGATCAGATGATGATGCAGGCTCATTGGGAGTGGTGTTCCATTTAAGATGGGAACGACGAGGTAAAAGGTGCACTTCCTGTAAGTCATGGGTGGGGAACCTTTTTCCTGTCAAGGGCCATTTCAATTTTTTAACATCCTTCGAGGGCCATACTAAATTAGGAGGCTGAGGGAGGTTGTTGTACCTCACTTTGAGCTTGTTGTTACTTTGCAGCTCAATGATTTCGTGTTGTAGGTTGTCAGGCACATCAACTGGTTCCACATTAAACGGCGTAGCAAATATGTTCAGTTCCTTTTGTTTACTTTTCATGTCAGATGTCATAGCAGGCTCTTGTTCTTGCAGAGCAGGAAAATGCACGGTGTGACCCCTTTCCAGCTGCAGCTTTAATTTCGCTTCAAATGATTTCATTTGAAAGCATAGAGCTGAGAAGCTGGTTGGGACCTTGGAGCTTGATGTTCAGCTCTGACAGGTACTTGGTAATGTCCACCATGAAGGCCAGATCACACAGCCACTTGCTATCACTGAGTTCCACGACAGGTTTTCCCTTCATCTCCATGAACTGTTTTACTTCTTCCCTCAGTCTGTAAAACCGTGTGAGCATATTTGCGCGACTCAGCCATCGCACCTCACAATGGTAAACCAGATCTCCGTACTCCGACTCAAGCTCACTCAGTAGCTCCTTGACCTAACAGCTGTTTAGCCCTCTGCTTTTGATGTAATTTATGGTGTAAGTGTAAGTGTAAGTGCTTCATCATATAAACTTTCCCATGGTTCCCTGATGAAGAGCTTACAACTTTCATTTGACTTTGATTGGTGGTGAAATAATAAAAATGTTTTTATTTTGACCAGTAGCATTTTCTATGACAAACATTTTAAAGAGGTACTCCAGTAATTTAGTACTGTGCTGCCATACGTTTCGGAGACTTGCAAGAGACACAAGAGAATGGTTCAAATTGTTGCAGGAGATGCTAAGATATGCTGACTTTTAGTCCCTAGTATGGGTCAAGCTCCAAAAATCCTGGATCCTTGATTTCCCATAATGCAACTCAAAAGTATATTTCTTTAGACTTCCCCTGCCTGGTAAAAGTCCACGTCGTTCAACCTCCATGCCCCAGTTTGTAATGTGTAATCTCCAAGTTTAAGCCGAGATAACCCTGATGACCTTATCAGGGTTATTTTCTCAGACTTGAGAAAGCTCCTCCAGAGCCACAGATGACACTATACAATGGTTTACCATGGTGATGGCGGCATGTGCAGATGCGGCAGCCAGTAGCTCCTTCAAACTTCGCTCCATTTTGGTTTTCATTTGTTATTTTTTTCACCTATGACAGAAATACACTCATCGGCATTCGAAAGGAAGCGCAGACCCTGGGACAATCTTGCCCATCCAGCCAGAATCCTGCTGGACCAAGTGCTGGCCTGCTGCTTAAGTGCTGGTTGATGGACAATGTTCCCCAGATGTCGAGTTTTTATTTATGTTAAGATGCCGACCCTATTATCAACATCTTGTTGCTGCTGTTTACATTCCCCCAGACGCAAATTCAAAAAAATGCACTGCAGAATTATTTAGGCTACTTTCTGGGCATATTTGTGTATAGGTAAATGTGTATGTAAATAACAGTATATATTGTTGTATTTATTTTATTTTATTTTTATTTTATTCTATTCTAAATTTGAATATTTGTACATGTACACGTCTGTGTTTGCGTCTCCTTCATTTTCTGTTTTATCCCCTTTAATTACGCGTCCTGCTGGAATACAGTTCCCAGTTGCTTGAACTATCAATGCCCATCAAGCTATATACATGTGTACACTGTTTCTGCTGCTGTCAAAGTTTCTCTGTACTTGTCCCTTACAAATAAACTGAAAAAAAAGCCCTGGGTTCACTCTTGCACAGTAGCAATAGATAGATAGATTGTGTATGTTTTCCTCTTATGTAAATAGGAGGTCATGACTATCAGAGCAGAACTTTTACAGTGTTGCATGTCTAGCAGATTACTCCAACTTACTTTTCCCTTACTTCACATCCCCTATATCTGTCTCACCACATCCTGTTCACACCAGCAGCACAGTCCAGGACACTCTGTGCTGAAGTTGCAAGTTGTTCTTGTTCTCTTGGAATTTGCTTTTTTTCCCTTTTTGGCTGTCATTTGTAGTAAAAGTGCATTCTTTCCTGCCTGATAAGCAATGGATAGCGCACAACTGCACAGGGAGAATCATGTCTGATGATCCACAAGTGCACAAATTTGATTGTTATATCAGGCCTGCAAACTCCAGTGGGATGAAAAAGTTCTGAGAATAGGGCCAAACTTTGCTTTGCGATGCGTCACTTTCAGTGTTGATGCCGTCGCCAGGGTCAAACAAAGCTGAAGTAGTTAAAGAGGAACTACACACAAAAGCCCAGTTTGTGCCTGTCACACATAGCTGCTGGAAGTGTAAGCATTAGTAAGACTGATAAGCACTGGTGGAAAAACAATGTTGTACATGAATGAGATTTATTCCTCTGCAGTAGCAGTAAACACAACACGGACCCGCTGATAACTGTGTATTCAGAGCTTTAAAATATATTTAGGGCTGATGAACAGTAACATTAACTGCCACAAACAGCAGGGCTATGGCTATGTACTGACACTGCCCCACAGAAGCCCGGGCCCAGCTACAACACAGGTAACCACGCAGTGACTCTCTCAAAGGACCAAATGTGTGAAATTATAATAAATGTGCTTCTAGTGACTGCCTGTCAAAGCTCCACCAGACTCCCTGTCTTCCCAGCAGAGACACAGAGAGTCTGACAGTAGCTGTAGTCTGGCTGTCTGTGCTACACTGAGCAGTGGTCAGTCATTCTCCCCATTGTCCCGACCCTCCACCTCACACACTACGTTGGCACGAGGACAGTCGTTGCTCCCTCACTCCTCTGTTGCATTTTTTAAAATATGCTGGAAGATTCTAGCAGAATTTGAGGGTGTAGTTACACTTTAAGCTCACATTGGACAAGGTTATGTTAACTGAAGCTCCGTAAACTGCAACATCTCAAATTACATTACGTTGCAAACATGAAGTCAAGCAGAGTCTTGCCTTTTGTTTGCCCAGGTGGAGAGTTGGTGTGTTGGTAATGCAAAATGCCTGTACTAAATATGTATGTCTAAATGTAGGCTTGTAAGATTCTCTCTTAGTGGATTTCAGCTTTATTAATGTTATTCATTCTAGATCATTGTTCCTGTGAATTCTATTTTAATGCAACTATTTTTCATTAGAAAAATGCATTCCTGGAGAAACATAATGATGCTCTAGGCTCTAGGCATGGCTATACTGGTTGGCTGATTGGTCCGTCCACCACTTTGATCCAAACTGAAATATCTCAACAACTACTGGATGGATAACCATGACATTTGGTACAGATATCTATGGTTTCCAGAGGATGAATCCTAATGACTTGGTGATCCCTGACTTTTCATGTAGCGCCACCAGCAGGTCAAAGTTTTAACTTTCTCAACATCTACTAGATGGATTGTCACAAACGTTTGTACAGACATTCATGATTCCCAAACAATGAAGCTAATGACTTTGGTGATTTCCTGACTTTTCTTATCGTGCCACCATGAAGTGACATTTGACGTTGTCCAGTACTTTGGTTTATGACCAAAAACCTGCAAAACTAATGATATTCCCTCAGCCTCAAAACTAAGATGGTGAACACAGTCAGTAGTACACCTGCTACTGTATTTATTTTACTACCAGGATGTTAGGATTGCCATTGCGAGCATGTTAGCATGCTGACGTTAGCATTTAGGCCAACCTCACAGAGCCCCAAGCATGGCTGTAGACACTTGACATAAATGTCAGACAGGACACTAATATTGCTCATATCTGCAAAACATTTACTGCCATTTCTTTGAACTGGTTAATCCTTCAACAACCATGTGCAGCAACTAAAGTATAGTTGCAACCCTGCAACCTCTCAAACTAATGTAGTTAATGATATGCTAACTCTTGCCATTTGAAGTACTGCTAGGTTACTACTGTAAGCAGTAAGGCAGTTGGTGGATTATGCTAAGGATTGCAGCTTATGTTAGAGCAGATATCACTGTGTAATGCATTCCTCACAGTTTTGCTCTTTTTGGTTCTAGAAAGGCTAAAACAAAGAGGCTTCCCTTTATAAATGCAGAGTATCGCTCTTACTACAGCTCCATGCACACCTGCGTCAATACGTGGAGAAATCCAGCGCCTGACAGACCTGCCAGTGTCTAATTACTATTTCTAAGTTATGACTGGACAGTTGCTGCTTGGGGGAGGGGTTAAGTAAATAGTCAATTGCAACTTGTATATCAAGATAATTTGCTCGAGACAGGGTGGAAAAGAAGTGTGTTCTGTCAGACTACCTAAAAATGAATTTATGTTAATTACAGATAATTGTGAAAAAGTACAGGACTACATATAGATTGCGTTCTGTGTGTATGTTGTATGTGTGTGTATATTGTTTACTTGTGGAAATTTTGTCCAGAGTGAATGGAACATAGATGCACATGCCCACACAGCCCATGAATACATCGTTCTTTCCTTCTTTTCCTCCGTCCTTCCTTTTTATTAATGGAAATAAATGCATACCAAGTAGGAAAGTATTTGACCTTGGTGTAATCAACAGCATCATTGTTCCATAATTAATCAGTTATCAATCATTGTTCTCGTTTATCACTGAGCATGGTGTGACAGAACAAAGGCTGGCCAAAACCACCGGATAACAGCCATGCAGTCAGATCACACTGGTTTATTATAGTTTATTAGTTTATTATAGTAATTTGTATGAGCTCGGGATTTTATCCAGGAGTTACTGTTCTAATGAGAAACATTTGGAATATGTCCATTGAAATCCCCCAAAACTGGAGATTGGATTTATCCATGAACCTGGCCTGAACTGTGCTTGATCCTGGACAAACAGTGGAGGCAGGTATTACCTCCACTTAATTCTGAGTAGACATTTCGATAAGATTGCACTGAAACCAGTGAGCAACAGACCCCCCACCCCACCCCACCCACACACAAACACACACACACACACACACACACACACACACACACACACACACACACACACACACACACACACCACTCTCCTACAGTTTCTACTCTTTCTTATCAGTTTGGTTGATGTTGCTTTAAATTTGAAGGAAGACTTCCATCCTGTTAGCTGTCTGTTCTGTCCACTTTGTGGAGGAAAAATATAAAAAGGTGAGTTACGTTTTAATGTGTTTAACTTTCATGCCAGGAATCGGATTATCAGAGTATCAGTGCGTCTTATCACACGCTGGATAAATGAATTTTGGAATATGACTGTTGCATTCAACAGTTTTTCCTCAAACCATTATGGTTCTTGCAGCACACAGACTATTTTTACCCTTGAAGTGTACAGCAGAGCGTTGCAGCCAACTTTTAGCAGTGTTTCCCGTCCTGAAAAGCTACTTGATTTCCACTTCTTAACAATGACCTGTCCTGTCCTGTCTGCCCTGTCCACATCCTCCCTATCCTGCCCATCCATAAAATATCTTCTAAATTCTCTTTGGTGGCGGAAAGCCTCTACTGAAAGTTGTGTCTCACAGATATCAGTAAGAACAATGGTCAAGGATAAGGCAGGCGTCCAACAGTTGTGCAAAACTGGGACTTCATCATAATTGCTGTTAATAATTACAGTCATGATAAGCAGCAGAGGTGGCATTTATTGATGGAAAAGCTGTTTGAGGTCCCAGTTGATCTCCAGGAGCTGGAGGAGGAGGAAGAGAGAGTGGAGGGTTTGGATTGGAGACAGATTAGGACACTGTCAGGTATGTGGGACAAGCTGCTGTACATTACACAAGGATATGAAAGTTACTAGAAAAAGAAACTGTTACTTTTTTAAAGCTTTTGAGTGTGAAATCTTTGAACATCGGAGGATCTTCATAAGCAGCTGGAATTCTAGAGGGGCTGCAAATGAAAGTTGATCTTGGAAACGTCAAGGAGCTGAGACATTTCAGCGCTAAAATTTAAAACAATCCTCTCTGGTGTTGATCTGTTTCTATAGCTAAAATAGATTCTGACAAATCTGCCCCCCAGGACAGTGCAGGTCCTGACCTGGCTCATGTGCTCTGCCTGTGTTTGGGGGTCTGGACCTTTGTTGTTTGCTTTTAATGTGCTTTGATAAGTGATGTTCAAAGGCAAGACAGGATCCTCTTCCTAACCTAATGTGATTAATGGATCTCAGAGCCACATAGAGAGGAAGCAGCGGTCCTCCAGGCAGCAGAGGCGAGATGATGCGTCCGGGAGCTAAGCAGTATGTGGTGGCCAGGCCGCTGTACTCGGAGGAGTCCTTCGCAGAGGAGCATGAGAAGGTCTACAGGCACCGTAAGACCATGCTGGACCACCTCAAACAGTACTTCACGTAAGGAACTCGCTTTTGGTTTTTGTTTCCTGTGTGGTTTTTGTCATCACAACAGCACAATTAATCCTTGAAGTCTGTCCTTTATGGATGTAAAGATGATGAATTTAAAGGGGAGAGTGCAAAAAGTTGAGCTTCTGGGTAAAATGAGTCTGTTCCTTGAGTCATACTTCTAAAACTGCACTGACTACAGAATAATTTTTTAACTTCAACCTGTAAAACCCACAGCGCTTCATACAGTATCATAATCTGCATTTTGTTTAACTTTTGGCTTTTACAGATTAAATTTAGGCCAAATTATGATGGTTGAGGTCAAGTTCTGTAAAGTAAGTTAAACCTTGGATCTTGCTCCACTTACTTTAATATGAAAAAGACCACCCTAGTGCAATGCATAAGGTCCAATTGTTTATATAACCCATAAAACATGTCATTTCTGTTTGTAGAAAGTAGAAGAACCAAAAAAGTCCAGCACGCTGTCAATCATTACTTTATTTGTATTGTTTCGGTCCTCGGACATTAATCTGGTCAAATTTACATAGACAAGGAGGTAAATGAAGGTTTTTTTGGTTGTTTCACAAAAGAAAAGCATAAATTACTTGTGAGATTCTTGAGAAAAGTTGTCTATTAATGTCCAGCATGTTTAAGTATGCCTAACAATGTTGTTTAAAATAAATACACATTTACTTTGTTAAAGTAGCTGAAAGTTTAAAAAGTGTCTAATTTTACCCCGTTCTCCCCTACTATTTGATGCTTTACTTTAGCCCAAGTCTCCGTCTTCCTGCCACCACACTCACCAATGTTCAGCCTTTGATTTGTGTTTCTTGTGGCTTTGGTGGTTTTAGTTGTTTGTGCAAATGAGCTATTCATCCACTTACATAGTACTTGGTAGTGTGCTGTGCTCCCACCCTGTCTTTGACTGACATATAGACAGACTGATATAAGAAATATATCCCAAAGCATAAACTGAATCTAAATACAGTGCTATCGCTCTCATTTTTAGAATCTTGAGTCTGTGGTTTTAAAGATTTTGTCAGGTGAACATACCTAGAGCTTCAGTGAGTGTTCCATCCATCACTTTAACTATCTATTTAACATGGACTTTATATTTTTGTGCCATGGCAGATGTGATGCCAAACGAGCCAAAAATGCAGCTCTCTCTCTTCTGCCGATCATCGGCTGGATGAAAATCTACCCAATCAAAGAGTGGCTGCTCAGTGACATCGTGTCTGGTGTCAGCACTGGGCTGGTAGCTGTCCTGCAAGGTAAATGTTTACAACTGCAAGTGTTTGTCACTTTACAGTATCTGAATGTGAGATGAAGCTTTAATTTCTTCTTTAAACCAAACAGGCACAACAGAGGCATAATTAGCAGCCTAAATGCAATTCTGTACTTCATCATGTCATTGGAAAATATGGAAAACAAAAGGTGTACATTTACATTAGACACTATCTCACTTATAAGTCTTTCTCTTCTGTGTGTATATCTAATATAACATCTCTGACACCTCTAGTCACATTCTGACAAAACCTCTTAGCAGTATTACAATGTCAAAATGTTCCAATTATTGGCCCAATGGGGGCATTCAAATTTCCATCTGGAGTGCAGAACGTTTGTCTCCCCCTTCTGGCAGTGAGAGTAATTACACAAACACTGTCGTTGCCAGCTCATGATGTAGGCCTACTGGGGAGCTCGCTCAAATGTCCATAGTTCGAAGACAATAATCCATTATTTAGGTAGAGTAAATGTAACAGCTACATAGCCTACTCCAAATATTTTACAAAGACCAACCTGTCCAAGAGCCCTCAGTCCCTGCTCTTCTTTCAGCCTCTCCAGCGAGGAAAAGCTACACCAATAGTTATCCATGTTTGTCCTCACCATCGATCGCTTTCTTTTTTTTGACTGTAATCCTTCCTCTGAACGCTGACTTTCTTTTTTTTATCAGGAGCATCAGAAACTTTTCTTGGAGCTTCTTAGGTGTTTCCTCCATACTCCTGGTTGCTGTAGCTACTCTGTCGCTACAGTTGCTCCCCTCGGCTCTGGCAAACCAGAGCCATGTAGAGAGAACTATCTGAAGTCTACGTGAATCACGTGACCATCAAGCATTTTCAATGTCCGTTGATGCGACTCTCTCATTAAATGGCTCTGTGGCAAACCAGTCATTGCTGGTTGGCGTAAAACGCATTACTACCGGTGTGCCAGCGTGGGAATGTCACCACAGACACCAGATTTAAAAAGTCAGTTTTTGGGCGCCCCAGTAGCTCACCTGGTAGAGTCTTTACCGCAGCAGTCCAGGTTTGACTCCCCTTTGCTGCATCCCCTCTCTCTCTGCCGCCTTTCCTGTCTCTCTTCAGCTGTCCCTATCCGATAAAGGCAAAAAATGCCTTACAAAATATCTTATCTTGCTAATCTCAAAATCCAGAGAGATTTACCTGACAGTGATAGACTTAATCAGCAATTTGTGAACTTGTCTGGCAATGACTTGAACGCAATGGACGTTCATTTATATGTAATAGTCCCGCACTCAAGCTTTAACTCAAATGTCATCCGATTTGGGGGTACAGAGGTTAAATTCTCCCCCACCACAGCAGCGACCCGGAGTTTGATTCCCAGTAGCTCCAATTTGGTCATGCATTTCAGCAAACGCAACTGGTCGTGTTCGCGTGTGGGATACCGGCAAGCATTCTCCTCCTAGTCACTGGACTGGTGACTCCTTGTGATTGGTCAGGGTAGTGGAATGGTGGGGCGATAGCATGAACCTCCCACATGTTATGTAGTCACGGTCAAGCTAACCTCTGGCTGCTGGCCACGTCATGTGTCGCAGAGGTCTGTCAGTGACAGGACTGCAATGTGAGTGGTCTTTCCAAATTGGGAGAAAAGAGGGAAAAATAACAGATTTCAACAAAATTTTACAGAGAAATTATGCATTTTGACACTGTTAAGCAAGTGGTTTCTGCCAGCCTTTATTCTGCCACATCATGCTCAGTGATAAACGACAATGATTGACAACCAATGAATGCTGGAATAATGATCTGCTGTCTATTACACCAAGATCAACCACTTGGCATGCATAACACACTGTGAAATGAAGATGAAACTTTTATAGTTATCTTATCAGTAGCCTCATTCCCACTGCATGACCTAACTACAGGGAGTAGATAAATGCATCTTCAATCACACTGTGTTGGTATCGGTAGGGAAGAAATCCTGTATTTGAACATTCCTGGTGGGGGAGATGAATCTTGTTACTGATTTGCCTGAAGGGTTCCTACATTACTCATCAGGTTGGTGTTTTGGTTTGATTTACTAGAAAAGTGTTCATTTTATTGTATATTGAAATCCTTGGCAACAACTAATGGGGATCGACATTAACATTGCATCAAACAATACAATTCCATCAAAACTTTTACTTCTGCACAAAGCCACCCACAAAATGAGCTGCTGTTTATCTCACCTGTGCCTCTGAAAATGAGAAATAATTACAAAAAATACAGAAAAAATGTAAGTCAGAAGCAGACATTTCCTTCAGAAAATCCCTAGATTGTAGAATAAAATCAGCGTACATTGTTTCCCCTTCTAAATGGCACTATTTTATCATTAACACTTGTGTCTAATCTGATAATAACCTTACAGTCAGCCTCTGGTATCTGAGTTGTTTAGATAATAAAACTCTTAGCAGCAGGTCAGGTTTTTCACCATGCACATAAATACCATGTCAAAAATATAATATTAAACATTATGTTTTTACTAAGTTTTACTAAGTTAAAATCCTTTTTATTTTCATTTCATGTCAGTTTTAATACTTATTTATCCTTTATAGTGGGCGATACAGTAACCATAGCTGATAGCAACTATCTGATCACAACACAGTGTAGCTTGGAAAGTATAAAATGCAGTGTGCCTCATCAGAGGACTGAAGTGAAGCAAAACACAGCATCATACTATAAATCTGTATAATATGTGCATTTCTTTGTGTTTCAGGTCTGGCCTACTGTCTGCTGGCCTCACTCCCACCCTGGTACGGACTCTTCTCTGCCTTCTTCCCTGTTATCATTTACTTTTTCCTGGGCACCTCCAGACACATCTCAGTGGGTAAGGCCGGTATATGTGTGTGTGTGTGTGTGTGTCTGTCCCCGTCTTAACTGCCTCAAAAGGCTACAACTCCGCTAATCTGCTGACCTCTCTCTCTCTCTCTCTCTCTCTTTTTTTGCAGGTCCATTCCCAGTCTTGTGTCTGATGATCGGCTCGGTGGTCACCAGGTTGGTCCCAGACGAGGGTCCGCATGCCAACATCACAGGGTTTGAAGGCCTGACCAGAGATGAACAGAGAGTGTTGGTGGCCTCGTCTGTGACCTTCCTCATCGGTATCATGCAGGTGAAACACACTCACCACAACCGCTCCGATTATCCCTTGAACACCTAAATCAACACTGTCAGGGCAGATACCTTTTATCTTGTCAACACAATAATTCAAGTATTCTTTTGTACAATATTTTTTTTTTTTATCATTATCATCGTGTTGGGGTGGCAGTGAAACACAGTGGTTAGACAATTTTTCTATAACAGGATGACCCAGTTTCAAATCCAAGTTACAGAAAGCAACTTTCCTGTTTAAATGTCCTTGAGCAAGACAAGGGCAATTTGTGCAGATTTTGAAGACAATCAGCTCTTCATAACCAAGTGCAAGAACAATTTGCATGCTCCAGCTAAGTTAAAAGTACACATTAAGTTTAACTTCAGAAAGACTCTTCAAAAAATGGTCTGATTTGAGTATCCAGGAGTATTAATACTGATGTCTTGAAAGGCCTTCAAATGTTTTTCAAAAGTTCATATGTGTGGCACAATAATTTGGAGTAGTTGTTTAGCACACTCTTGATTGAAAACCTCAATTCAAAATCGCTATTTAGTGGGAAAAATAACAGGATAAAAGGTGCAAATGCACTCATCCGTGACTGAAATTTGACAGCTAGTTAGCCTGCTTAAAGGAATGGTTTGACATTTTGGGAAATACGCTTACTTGCTTTTTTGCAGAGTTACGCGAGAAAATCGATACCACTCTCTTGTCTGACCATTAAATATGAAGCTACAGCCAGGAGACAGTTAGCTTAGCTTAGCATCAGTCATAGTCCAGTATAACTCCCTGTCAAACCACAACTTGTCGTTTTTACATTTCGGTTTTTGTACAACTTAAACAAACAAGATATAACATGTTAATTGGTGAGTTTTAGAGGTGCTGGTAGGTGGATTTTGTTACCTTTGGACAGAGCCCAGCTATGTTTCCCCCTGCTTTAAGTCTTTATGCTAAGCTAGGCTAACCGGCTGCTGGCTCTAGCTTGATATTTAGCATACAGTCATGAGAGTGCTATCAAACACTGTCAATTTCACCTCAACACAACCTTTGGTCTTTTGCTCCCCTAAGTGCAACATCAACAACCCACATCGAAGTATAGAATTGTCAGATTATAATGGCTACACTGCACACCTGTATGAATATGATTGGACGTTGGTGGTCAGGTGATAGCCACACAGCTGGTGAATGAGCCAGTGCTTGTGAAGCCTGAATAAAACAGCTGATACCAATCAGCAAATGCAAGTGCAACTTCTGAAAAGAAATAGGACAGTGGCATGTCCTGAAGCACCGATGCAAGGCGCAGCAGGCCTGTCAGATTACATAGAAAACAGTATATTATATGCCACCAGTGTGTCTCACCCTTTAGTGTTGTGCCTCCACAGAAAGGAAAGAATGGATAATGCCCTTTAGCAGCGCATAAGCTAGATGTTCATCTGCATTCACATAAAGTATGGGGGTCAATAGTATGTAGAGTAGTAACATACATACATAGTTGGAAGGTGTACACTCTTTCCTGCACCATTAGTGTATCTGGGTCTGAATCTCCTCCAGATCCAGATGTAGTATTCTGTTACAGACCCTGACCTGTAATCTCTCTGTACCATAGACTGTACATAAAGATGGACGCTGCATCTCCACTTCCTCCCACACACAAATGAAGCCAAAATATCCCGGATACGGGCGCTGCCATCTCGCGCTGGTGACGTCACGAACCAATTCCGAGCACACTCACAGTTGTCAATCATGGCATCACACCCCCTTTTCATAGCATAATATAGCAAAAAACTAATAAAAACCAAACTCATCAGAAAAACGAACACTTGAACAAACCTCTGCGTGATAAGAACTACCTAAAATGACAGAAACCATTTTCGGGAAAATTTAAGTTATTTTGACTTTTCAGTTTGGCCCATGTCCTATCCGCTAACATGGAGGGGGCGGGGTTTATGACCTATACTGCAGCCAGCCACCAGGGGGGCAATCCAGATGTTTTGGCTTCACATTTGAGCTACCATGTTATCCATCTTTATATACAGTCTATGCTCACATGGAGGGAAGTTATAGTGGGTTTCATATACTACCACATCATCATCATGATCTCTCTGTCTTGTCCAGCTGGCAATGGGTATCCTGCAGGTGGGCTTTGTTGTCATGTACCTATCCGACACTCTGGTGTCTGGCTTCACCACAGCAGCTGCCATCCACATCCTGGTGTCCCAGCTCAAGTTTGTTTTGGGGCTGCAAGTCCCAGGCATCAGTGGACCACTCTCTATCATATATGTAAGTACAGTGTAACAGTGTAAAGCTTTCTCACTGTTTATCACAGTCAGGGAGCGTGGGTCATTCATCTATTAGACCTGACTTTTTTGTCTTTTTCAGACACTGGAGATCATCGTCAATAAGATAACCTCCACCAATGTGTGTGACGTGGTGATCTCCTTGGTTATCATGGTGGTAGTGTTCATTGTGAAGGAGCTTAACGACAGATTTAAATCAAAGCTGCCAGTGCCCATCCCCATAGAGGTCATCATGGTGAGCAACATTGCACAACATGATCTTTCCAGACCCTGAGGCGTTAGCTTGTTAGTTATATAAACAGTGATAATGACAACACTTATTTTGATTGTGACTTTTTATGACTGTGCTGGATAATGCCATCCATAACAATCATTAATCTGATTTATGAGATCATTTATGGCACTTAAAAGAACGCATACATGTCAATTCATGGAAACAGCTCACAATCTGTAAACCAGGAGTTAATAAATATCTCTCATTTTGAAACTAATCCTATGGGTCAGGCCTAACAACTTCTGTCATTTAGTGATTTGTGTTATTTCTTCTCCAGACTGTCATTGCATGTGGAGTTTCATACGCATTTGACTTCAAGACAAGATATGGCATTGATATTGTTGGCCATATTCCAAAAGGGTAAGACATTTTGCACGATAGCTAAAACCAAGGAATTCTGTATGTTATGTGCATAGCAATACCATCAGTGATAATTAAACTTCAAGGCCAAGTACCCACTAGACAACAGGATAGTCCCAGACCAATCCCAGAACAGACTAATTCATGGACTATGTCACTCACAGTGTAAAGACAATGAGGGCGTAATAAACAACAATACATCCATTTATCTGTAAGGATACACCTACATGAGTATTGGTGTAACATTTGTAGATAGTGTTTTATCAACTCTGATAGTGGGCAGACACATCTTCAATGCAATAAAGTATGAAACAAAATACAGTTAGTTATTCACTCACTGTATGAAATCCACACAACATACTTTGCAAATAACTTGATGACCCATAACCACAATGAAGAATGTTATCTGAAGTACTACTTTGTTAAATATTACGGAAATATTTCAACATAACAGACTAATATCTGTTCCCAGGTACGAGCCTCCGATGGCCCCAAACCTGCACCTCTTCCAGGAGACCACAATGGAAGCATTTCCCATGGCCATAGTGGGTTTCGCTGTTGCTTTCTCCGTGGCAAAAGTCTATTCTGTAAAACACGATTACACCATAGATGGAAACCAGGTATGTAACAATGCTAAGATTTACAACATTAAAGTAAAAGCAACAGGTTAAATTGGGATTTAGATAAGAAGACATGTTTTCTCCCTGACCTGGCTGTAGGAGCTGATAGCTTTTGGAGTCAGCAACATCTTTGGAGCTTCCTTCAGGTCTTTTGCTGCAAGTACAGCTCTTTCCAGGAGTGCAGTGCAGGAAAGCACAGGTGGCAAGACACAGGTAAACTAATATAACTAATATATATGGGTTTTTTTATTCCTCAAAGCGCTTATTTGCCTTAATCATAACTTTAATTCTACCCCTAACCCTAGAGAAGTTCTGGTCAAATCTGAGACTTAATGCAGTGAGTTTGAGCCAGGTCGAAGACAGTCGAGGCTAACTCAAGAGCAAGACATAAACCAGTAATGTGTTTTATTGCATTACCAGGGGTAAATGGTAACTAAGTACATTTACGCCTTAGTAAATGTACCTCAACGCTTTGTTTTTACACCATTGCTTTGTATGGATTCAACCAACATGATATAATGTGCTAACTAGTGAGCTTTAGAGGTGCAGGTAGGTGCATTTGTTAGCTTCGGACCGAGACAGGCTAGCTGTATTGCACTTTTTACGCCGCTTCATTTGCTGAACAGCTTTGCAGATTAACATTTTACATACAAAACGTATCATCGGTTCATAAAATACGATGCATTTTTGTAAACTACCCAACAGTTTATAAAGTAGTGAATAATTTGCTTCACCTCAACCAGCACAACATTGAAGTCGAGATGAAATGAAAAATGCCTATATATTTAACAACATATGTACTCTTATTTCAAAATCCAATCATGTTTTTTTCCTGTAAAACAAAATATGACGTGCGCTTACATTAGCTTGAACCAACCAATTTCATCCAATGATATCATGATATCCACCCATCAATGGTCACGCCCACTTTTCAATGTTCGACTCAAATTCCTCCCAAAGTTATGTCCTGTCTGCCTGTCATGTTTCACTCGGAAATACGTCACGATACGGAAGATACCCTCAAAATGCTGTTTCATCTCGACTTTAACATTTTGCTTACAGATGAATGGATTAGTAATAATATTCCAATAATGCTGTATATAATAGCATACTGTAACTCTTAAAGGGGCCATTCTGCTGCATAATAAGTACTTTGATACTTTAAGTACATTTTGCTGATACAAATTTTTTCTTAAGTAAAGGTTTGAAAGCAGGACTTTTACTTGTAATGAAGTATTATTAAACTGTGGTATTGCTGATTTTACTTAATTATTACTGTAGCTTTCCAAGTTTTCTGTTTTGTTTTTTGTTTTTTTTTTGTTTTTTCTGCTTTGGTTCACAGTTGCCATATACCTAAACTTCAGATAAGCCTCTTTAAGACATGCGGCACCAAGACAGCATTCCTCATTTCTGTAGTTTAACATACCAGTTCTGTCCTTTTCAGGTAGCTGGTTTACTGTCAGCTATCATAGTGATGGTTGTCACATTGTCCATTGGATTTCTACTGGATCCACTCCCGAAGGTAAATCGCAGAACTCCCTCAACATACAAGTGAAGTCTTTGGAGTCTGGGCTGGCTGAAATCTGACCTTTGACCCGCTATTTTAACAGTCTGTGCTGGGTGCTGTGGTCATCGTCAACCTGAAGGGCATGCTGATGCAGTTTAGAGACGTCCCGTACCTGTGGAGGAGGGACAAACCAGACTGTGTAAGTTCTCACACACTCTGAGAGTAGTTATAAAGAAAGTTTTAAAAGCTAAACATCTCTTAATTTAAAGGTGATCATTTTGTGCTACTCTGCAGTAAAAAGATGACATATTGGCCCTTCTAAAAAAACTTTTCTGCTTCTTACGATCATCTATGTCCAGGTTGTGTGGTTAGGTACCTGTACTGCAGCCATCTTACTGGGGCTGGATCTTGGATTGGCTGTAGGCCTCGGTGTGGAGCTGCTTAGTGTCGTCCTCAGGGCTCAGTTGTAAGTATCTGGCCACCAACTCCTTGTCTTTTTTTCTTAGCTTGTAAGTTTTGAAATGTAATTTTCATTTTGATAAATGGACAGCCTGAACTGTTTCCTGAACTGCTGAAGTCCTTAGTGGCCCAATTTTTAGCCATGCTAGCGGTGAAGCTGAGGATCAGTTGGTTGGTCAGTTGGCCCACCACTTTGGTTTAAAAAATCTCATCAACTATTGGGTGGATTGCAATGAAATTTGGCACAGACCAATTTTTTGTACAGACGAAGACTTTGGTGATTCCCTGACTTTTCCTCTAGCGCCACCATGAGGTTCACATTTGGGGTTTTGAGTGAAATGTCTTGACAGCTATTGGATGGATTGCAATGAAATGTGGTACACACATTCATGTCAGGATAAATTGTAATACCTTTGTTCGTCACTTAACCTTTCATCTAGCGCCATCATCAAGTCAAAACATTTGATTTGACCAAATACCTGCAAAGCTAATGACATTCCCATAAGCCTCAACTGTACTTTGTGTTAAGTGCTAATTAGCACATGTTAGCATGCTAACATGCTAAACTAAGACGATGAACATAGTAAATATTACCTGCTGAACATCCACCTGTTAACATTGTCATTGTGGGCATGTTAGCATGCTGACGTTAGCATTTAGCTTAAAGCACCGCTGTGCTCAAGTACAACCTACCAGAGCTGCTAGCTGCTAGTTTTAGAAGTTTTTATTTCTTTTTGTTTCAGCCCTCGCTGCAGTGTGCTGGCCAACATCAATGGAACTGATATCTACAAAGACAGAAAGGACTATATTAATGTAAGTTGGTGTGTAGCCTGTTCTATCAGATGTCTCCTGTAACTTATGTTAAAGGAACAGTTTGACATTTTGGGAAAGACACTTTTGTATACCACTCTCATACCTGTCTGTTAGATGTACTGTAAGACCACAGCCAGTTAGCTTAGCTTAGCATAAAGACTGGAAACAGGGGGAAACAGCTAGCCTCGGCCTTTCCAAAGGTAACAAAATCACTCACCAGCACCTCTAAAGCTTAATAATGAACACATTATCTGTTCATCCGTAATTGTCTGGCACATAACCCTTTGCAAACCTGCAAATTGTCATTTTTACACCTTTTTTTTTTTTTTTTGCACTAAAAAAGTCATGTCGTGTCAATTAGTGAGCTTTAGAGGTGCTGGTAGGTGGCTTTTTTTTTTTTTTTTTACAGTCAGATCAGTTATTTCCCCGTTTCCAATCTTTGTGCAAAGCTAAGCTAAGAAGCTGCTGGCTCCTGCTACATATTTAATGGACAAATATGAGAGTGGTATCGGCCTTGTCATCTCCTTTAATGTATTTATTGTAGTTTTGACCAGTGGTTCCAAAATAAGGATTGCTCCTGACAGTATCAGGATTTGTTTGATTTTACTAGAATTTCATGCATTTGGAATGAGCAGGAGGAAGGACGTCGTGAAAATGTCTGTGCTGAAAGTTTAATTTCACCTGCAGTAAGAGAACCTGTTCCAAATGTGCTTATAATTCCCATAAAGAAGAGCTTGCGTCTATAGACACAAGAACCAGAGAGGTGATAAGAATCGTCTCTGCTTCCTTGTTCGTGTTTTATGTTTGCATCTTACTTTCAAGAGACTAGTTGTACTTTACCATGATTTTGGCTATAATTTGGTCATTAAGGTAATGACTCTCTGTAGATATATGAGCCAGAGGGTGTGAAGATCTTCAGGATACCATCGCCAATCTTCTTTGCCAACATTGAGTTCTTCAGGAGCAAGCTGGTGGAAGCTGTAAGTACAACAGTGGCAACAGACTGTGTTGTATTTTATTTTTTATAGAACAATAATAATGTAATTTATATCCAAAACCCTCAACTTAGCTCATTTCTAGTTTGCAACACAGCACATCATTCAAAAAATGGCACAAAAAACAACCAAATCGACTATAATCGAATATAACTACTAATCTTATCTTTCACCTGATTCCATCTCCAAAACTTGTGACATGCTCCACACTAATGTCTTCTCAGGTTGGATTTAACCCGTTGAGGGTGTTGAGAAAGAGAAATAAAGCACTGAGGATGATCCGGAAACTTCTAAAGAAGGGAGACCTGCAGTGGACATCAGTAAGTAATACGTTTGTCTTGTCTGTACAGTGATAACAACAACACGCTTTCCCTCTGATTGCACTTTCACAATGCCATAAAAGTCTCAATTTTGATGCTGTTATTGTTTGGTCTGAGAACTCTGTTCAGCAGTGTAAAGATACTGTACATTTTTACACAATAAACAATAAAAAAGTAATCACTTGGATACCAAATCAATTCTATAAGGTGATATATTGATGCTGAAACTTAAGTGAAATAAATCTGGTGTGATAGCCTTTGCTCAGCATACGGTACAAGGTTCACCTCCACTTATCTCAGATGCAAGTAATTGTGTGAAGATGATACGACCAGGTCTGTAATGTAATGAGCAGATGAGGGTTTGTTATGTTTAGTTTACAACATTTCTACAACTTGTCACACAACATTTACAACAGGCAGACTATAGTTGTATCTTTTGAAGTATAAAACTGAGGCAGTAAAATATAAGTCAGTTGTTGTATCCTTGATATTTTTACTTTCAGTTAATACAATTATGTACCAAAGGTGACCAATAATACCTTTAAACAATGAATTATTAGAAAATATTGACTACTACAATTCTCCCTGCACTGCAAACTTTGTAGCTCCCACACTTGGCTTAGGGAGGTTGTAGACAGATGAAGACAGTTGGTGTTGGTGGTGCTAATTTTCCAGTCAGGTGCCATTAAACCATTGCCGAAGGTGAAGATGCAATGAGACGATGTAATTAAAAGAGCTCCAGTCAAACCTTCAATGAAAGCAATGTAGAAAGCGTGATGGAAATATGGCATCTGTGTTTGTTTCATGTATTCATTTGAGGAATATTGCTCCACGCAGATCTGAGGTTTTCATCTGCCGCCGTTTTTCAGCTCTCCAGCGGAGCAGCTTCAGTGGACATTTAAGTCCATGTACGTCATGAGTTATTCGCTTTGTCACATTTTGTTTTTATCGATACACAAACTCCACCTCAGCCAAGCTTAAAAACGTTTTTGAGATTTTTTTCGAATTTTCTGTTGTTCACTCAGATTGAAAAAGCGCATGAAAACAGGTGGATGGAAACGCACCTATAGATTTCAATTGTGTTTGCAGAGGCCAAACCTAAAAGAGCCACTGCTTTAATGTGCTACCTATACTGATTTCAGTACAGTTTGTACCTTTAAACCATCAAAAATGTTGTTTTAAATTGATGGAACACTCATGAGGACCCATTATCTAGCTGTTACATACATCTATGAAAGATGTACTTTTGAGAAACATAATATTTAGCTCACACTGAGTAAAACCTATTTTAGAAACATATGATTTGAAATTATGTTTGGATAAAAAACGAAAATAATCCACTTTGCCCCAAAGTACAATAAAATGGGCACAAGTAGTGACCACAAACAGTAGTGCTTAAGCTACGTGATTAAGTTTGACTAACCCTTTATTACAAGAACAAAGTAGATCAAGCTCACTGAATGTAGAAGGCTGCAATGCTGCTAATACTGTGCCAGGCTGCAAAGTGGCTTCTCCTCCTTGTTTGCATGAGTTTCTTCCAAGTACTTTGGTTTCTGTCCACAATCAAACTCAGGTGGATCATTTGAAAGTACAGCTTTTTGCCCTTCTGTCCATATCATGTTTTCTTCCTGTGTATCTTTCCAAAAAACACTTTCCAAGGTGGATTATTGAAAATGTTGGTCTTGCATTGCCGATGAGCATTTTTCTTTTTTTTTTTTTTTTTTTTTTTTTTTTACATTTTTTAAAGTTGCTGATGTACAGTATGTTTTCATATGATCTCAGATTGTCATATGAGAATTGTCACGCTTCACATTTGCTTTGTGAACTTCAACAATCTTGGCTAAAGTGGCCTCAATTGTCTGTAGCTATAACTTTGGTATACATTTAGTTCTGCCTGCAGAGATTCCATGTAACCGTGTGACAGACTGAGTATTCCTTTGTCTTTCATCCAGTATGTGCTGCAGCTATGAGAGAAGTGAGAAAATGTATGAACTGTATTTTACCATTACAGAAAGGCTTCCTGAATACCTCATGTGGACCCATCAAGGAGTCAGAGGATGAGAGCAACATGGAGGACCTGGACCTGCCGACTGACTTCAAGGACCTTCCTGTCCGGATCGACTGGAACGCCGATCTTCCCGCCAACATCGTCGTTCCCGTTGTGGACCTCCACAGCCTGATCCTGGACTTTGCTGCTGTCTCCTTCCTGGACATATCTGCTCTGAAGGGACTTAAAACAGTGAGCTGTTCATCCACAGCAGCAACAGAAGCCGTTTTTGTACTAAGGCTGTTCTTTAATCATCTTTCTTTTTTTTTCTTTTTTTTTATGCAGGCGCTGAAAGAGCTGATCCGGGTTGAAGTCGAGGTCTACATTGTGGATTGTGATCGTAAGTATTAAAGTATTTAAGTCCCGACTCACTCAGACAGACCTGTGACAAATTCATTACTCTGTGAAGCCAAAGCTCTACTGAGCTCAACTCAGCTCAACTCTGCTAATAATGCTATTTTCATCATTATTTGAACATTTGCTGATTTATTATTCATACTGCCGACAAATGCATGTTTTTATACCCACCCTATGCATCTTTATTTAATTTTGTGTTCATTTGTGGTGTCAAAATTATGTTTAGCCAACAGTATTAACAGAAATAGGTTGATTTACAGTAAATTCATATTTGACAGAAATGATAAGCATTTCATGGAGCGGATTGCTTTTACAGCCCACTTAATCGCAATCTGTATTTAAAGAAAAACCACATGCTGACACGCATGACAGATACAATACCTAGTGTCATAAATTCTTGAAGTACTTTGACTAACTTCTTCTCCTCGCCCGTAGCTTACATCCTGGAGAAACTGTATGACTGTTGCTTCTTTGATGATGAAGTTCAGCCGTCCATGTTCTTCCTGACACTGCATGACGCCATGCTGCACATCCTCGACAAACATCCAGAGTCTACAGAAAAGAAATCGGACTTTGACAGGGTAAAGAAGACAAGGCTTACAATTTTTTTACACAATATTTGCCACTATATGGTATATTAGTGCTGTGAATATGTACAGCATACTTAACTCTTCATGTTGTTCTGCAGATTATAACAACAGTCACAGTTCACCACCCTGGAGGCAGTTTGAGGAGCAGAGATAGAAATGTACGTATCCATATTTGTTTGTGAGCAACAGCACCTGCTGCAGCTTTCCTCTCCTTTACTTTAGCCATGTCCTATACTTCATGCTATTGGTTTTATTTAATTTATTGGTTTGGTTTTTTTTGAGTCAAGGCCCTTTGATCAACAGACAAAAACTACAAAATAAGAGTCCTTTATTTATTACCTGAAATATTCATTCTTTAAATGTGGTGCCTTAAGCTATGATGGAAGCTACACATCATTGAAAAAGTGCCAAAATTAACTTTTTCATTATGTAAAAGCTCAATGTGCTTCTAAAATGAAACAGACTGAGACACAACTCCTTCTTCACCCACAGGTTCCAGATCCAGAAACCAGGTTCTAACGTCTGAGTGAGAAGATGAGGATTTCTTGGGGAAAACACCAAAAAGACCAAAGAGTAAAAGAGTAAATGTTTCACAGATCATGCTGTACAATACACTGATGTAATGAATGACAAGATACTGACTTTATACATCTGACAATCTACATGTGCAGTATTTACTGTAATGTAAGAAAACAAATTTCATGGCATTGTTTTTTATACTGTATATAGTGAATTTGTAGAAATTGGTAGGTGCAATATATTTTACATGTTGGAAAGTTATATTTTCATGATACATGAACTTTTTTGGCACACTGTTCTCGCAGTAATGTTCTCTGTTTGGGACCAAAGCAATGTGAAAAAGACTGAATGTGCAGTGGCTGAAATATTGAAATAAATATTTTATTACTCTACAATAAATAATGACATTCAATTTTTAGATGTTTTTTTTATGTAGCGCTTAAGCAAAATATTCATAAGCCAGATGTTCTTAAACTTTGTTTTGGGTGCTACCCATACTGTTAAAAGGCTCTCACACTCACTGGACATCAAGGCTGGATCACCAACAGGCAAAGCAAGCAACCCAGGAGCATCCAAAGCACCAGGCTTACTGCGCTGCACTTTGTTTGTGAATATGGGAATATGCGCCACTAAACCACAATATCAACAGACATGATAAGGGCATTGAAGCTTCTGAAAGCTTAATTTGAAATCTTGAGTATTTCTCTATTACATTATTAAAGATGAGATTAAATGAAGAATGTCTTTTTAACACTTTTAGATCACATCCCCAGTCATATTGTGCAGCTATATAACAATATATGCCAAGAAAATGCAAAGAAACATTTCTTTGTATTCTTGATGGTCTCGTGGGTCATGTTGAGCCTCAGCATCCTGGTCACCACAGCTCTTCTCTGCAGGGGCCAAAGGCTCAAACATGTATGGCCTTACTCCAAGGAAGGATGAAATAATCATCCTCTCCCTCGTCTTCCTCCACGTCCTGCAGTTCGAGTGGTACATCTGCCTGCTCCGGTAACGGGAGCCATGAAGGTGTTGAAGGAGGCGAGTAATCCTCTAAGACTGAATGGAGGCACCGTTATGTCCTGCCTGTCCTTTTTCACTTGTAAATACGTCACGATACGGAAGCTAGATACTGTCAAAATGCTGTTTCATCTCAACTTTAATTCATGACAAAAAAAACATGTATGTATAATTTAACAGTCAAAAACTCAGGATGGTTTGATCAGATTTGATTGACAGTGGCCTAATGGCATTAGGCAAACAACCCCTCAACAGTAATCACATTCAAAGGTTGCTTAACTGTGATTGGTGCACGGAAATATGTGACACGTTTTTTCCAATCAGAGCTTAGCAACATTTGAAGTGGGCTTGGGCTTGGGGGTCTCTTCTTCAGCTTCTTGAACTCTTAGCAGGCAATATCTGAGAATTATTTATTTTTCAAAACTTTAACTTTTATTGTTGCTTATTTAGTCATGAATATTTACATGTTACAGAGAAATACTAAAATAATACTTTAACAACTTTCTTAGTTATTCATATTGTTCTGTTGTGCTAACATGGTGCACGTTCCTAAAGTAATTTGTGTTTAATTCGATTACCACAGAGGACACCTGAGCACATGTAATATTCCATGAATAATTTAACACAATGTACAGCCGCTCAGTTTGGCCCAGGTCCCCCTAAAGCAGGTTAATCCGACCATGCTGGACGTCCACTGACGACAACTCAGTAGCTACAACAGCACTAACTGGAGAAGCAGCAGTAACATTAGATATTTATATTATCAATCTAGTGCAGCAGAAAGAGGTGTGACACTGGCAGTAGTAGTAGTAGTAATAAGTAGTGGTAGTAGTAGAAATGGTAGTACTACATTGTTTTGATGAGAAAATATGTGACACAAACACCAAAACTGTGTTCCAGTTTGCAAATAAAGCAAATACAGGCTCAAAATGTTGCTGTGTTCTCAAAAATCTTCATACACTCAACTTATCACATGTACTGGTGTCTAAAAAGAAAATGCAGTAACAAAAAAACTCCCTTTCCAACACAGTACATCAGACCATAAGTTCACACAGAAAAGAAAAAAAAAATGTATAAAATTAAGAACATTTTAAGGTAGTCCGTTTGCTTCTCCACATATTCCATGTCACATCAATCAGGCCATAAATTTCCATCCATATCGCACCTACTGTAATATTCTCTTTGGCCAGACACCTTACTGTAGATACGATAATAAAGCTTTGCGTGACAAATTCAACCTTAATATGCCTCTGTAGTGATGTCACCACAGGCCAAGTCCATGTACTGTGGTCGGCATTTGTGTTTGAAAAATGTCACAGCTCCGAAGAAAATCCCTCCCACGAGAACATGGTGGTGTATAATAAACCATTGATAATCTTACATGGGCTTGGAACATCTCCTAAACTGCTGCATCATAGCCTGATGGAACCTCGTATTGTCCCATATGACCCTGTAACAAAGTTGTGCAACTGTATCACCGCTGCATTTATTACTCTCAGTGCAGTCCTTTTTTATTTTTTGACAAACTAGGTAACCAACCTGCTGTGTCTCTAGCCCACACAACAGAAACATATTCTATTTTTCTTCATTTATAAACTGTGCTTTCTATGTGATAATCGCGTGAAAAGTAAATGCATTTGAAGTTGACTACTGCATCACTGGAATTGCAGTCTTAGAACACAAATGGCAAATGGCAGCAATCTGTGTGTGTGTGTGTGTGTGTGTGTGTGTGTGTGTGTGTGTGAGGAGAAGAGCTGTGATTCTCCCTGGATCATTTTTAAGGCAAACCTCTGATACAAAGAAAATGAACATTTCAATCTGCTCACTGAAACTAACTAAGCCATACATTCTCAATATGTGAGAATACCTCCCATCCATAATCTCAGTTTGAAAATGACTGAACCAAAAAATAAAATAAAATGACATATCAAGACAATGAATCATAAATCTGCTTTTGTTAATGATTGAACAAAGTTAAGACAAAACGGAGTCAATGAGATTGATCTGAGATTAGATACACAAAGACTCACAGCACAGCACAGGAAAGCAGTGGGCAAAGGTTCTTTTAGGCATCTATCTCCAGAATCTTTCACATCCTGGGATTAGATACCTCAGACATCTGAGGTGTCAGGATGGTGACTTTGAGGAAACAATATGCGGTGGCCAGACCTGTGTACTCTGAGGACAGCTTTGCTGAAGATCATGAGAAAATCTACAGGTTGCACAAAACCATCCTGGACCATGTAAAACAGTATCTGATGTAAGTGAACCCCAGTTCTTTAGAGATCAGGATCACGTTGTTTGATTTGACTTATAACTCTATTGATTTTAAAATAATTAATAAACATAACATACGTATACGTGTTTAATTATGCTAGAAGGTTGAATGAAATTGTGTCTGAGGAAAATTCTTTAAAGCTGCAAACTTTAGTAGAAACTTTTTTTTTTCTTTTTTTGCTACATCCAGCTGTGATTCCAAACGGGCCAAGAATGCAGTGCTCTCTCTTCTGCCCATCATTGGCTGGATGAGGATCTACAGAGTTAGAGAGTGGCTGCTGGGTGATGTGGTGTCTGGGATCAGCACTGGACTGGTGGCCATTATGCAAGGTGAGGAGCAGGATGGAGAGAACCCCGGCTCTGTGGCTGTCCAATCACTGTTGTTGCATTCAAAGCAACTAAGACCATTTTGCTGACTATAGGGGAAGATTGTGGCAATGGTTCCATAAGAAAAACGCTGACACAGCAACTGACTGCACAGCAACTAAAATTACTGATGCATTTGAGAAATTTGGTTGAAGATAAGATAAAACTTTATTGATCCCACACAGTGAAATGAAAGAGTCACAGCAGCAAAAGGAAGTACAAGAACAGATGCATAGTACAGACAAGTAAGCTTAATAAACGTGTATATTCATTATGAGCATCTACTAAATACAAGATAAAGCATAAAACATTGCTAAATACAATATAAACAACTACAAACTGTATTGAGACACATACATACATACATAGGTAGGTGAAAAAAGGGTTAAATAGAAAAACATGGTTATATTCCTCAAAGTTAGCTAATTTTAGTCCTTTAGTAGCCATTTTCTAAAGCCTGCTCTCCTTATGTAATAATTTACGTGGCAGAGAAATTTGTGGACGCTTTTTGTTTGTTTCATTTGTTTTTCCAGAGATAATGAAAATCCAGAGAAAAATATACATTATTATTTAAATCTTTGTTCTGTGTTTGTTGTTTTGCTGTGGTCTCACTCAGGACTGGCCTTCTCTCTGCTGGCCTCGCTGCCTCCGAGCTACGGCCTCTACACAGCTTTCTTCCCCATGCTAACATACTTCTTCCTCGGTACTTCCAGACACTTATCTATAGGTATGTCATGCAATGCTGAGTCACTATAAAATATTTTCATTTTTTCCTTTATAACAAAGGAACAACACAATAACTTGACTTTCCAAAACCAGCTGGAAAATCTCAATAGTAGGGCTGTCAAATGGTTTTGATATGATTTGATATAAATTTAACTTCAAAACATTCAACTAAATTCATACTGCTTTGGGACAGAGCTCTTTATTTATCACAATGACTCCGAGTTTTCTGTACAAACTGCCCTCAACTGCCCCCAAGTAATAAAACAGGTTTTATGTTATCAAGAATAAACATATCACTTAAAGAGGCTTCTTTGGAAAAGTTATGGATGTTATCATTTTGACACAAGGAGATAAGATTGGATGTGAAATGGCTTAACAGTTTCTTCCCACCCCTCCACACCCATCATCACGCAGGCTCTTTCCCAGTCCTGAGCCTGATGGTTGGAGCTGTGGTGACCCGCCTGGTCCCAGAAGATGGACCACCGGCCAACATCACTGGCTTTGAGGGCCTGACCCAGGACCAGCAGAGAGTCCTGGTGGCCTCCTCTGTGACCTTCCTCATGGGGATTTTCCAGGTAGATTTGACTCTGTCTCCATACCATACCAGTGATTCTGCATGTTCTAGAAAGGGTTTTCAAAGTATGCTTCTTTTCTCTTTATGTTTCTGTCCCATGCAGCTTGCCATGGGTGTTCTACAGGTGGGCTTTATTGTTGTGTACCTGTCTGACATTCTGGTGTCCGGCTTCACCACAGCAGCTGCTGTCCACATCCTGGTGTCCCAGCTCAAGTTTGTGTTAGGGCTGAACGTTCCAGGCATCAGTGGTCCACTCTCTATCATATATGTAAGTCCAGGATTTATCTTATTATTGTCTATGCAATTTTATATTTGGAACGAGCGGAGATAGACCACTCCTAATGTTTTCATCATTCAGGCAGTAGGAGAATAAGATAGACCAGGGAAAGAGGACATATATAGCGTTAAACATGCAAACAGTTCTGAACTGCACAAACTTAAGTGGTTTGAGCCAAAGAAAAGTTATTTTATACTGCAAATTTTGTGGCTAGAATGCCATAACAAAGTGCCTCGTTTTAAAGGATTAGTTTAACATTTTGGGAAATGCGGTTGTTCGCTTTCTTGTGAAGACCTAGATGAGAAGATCGATACTACTTTCAGGTCTGTATGATAAATATGAAGCTACTGCCCGCAGCTAAGCAGCTTAGCTTAGCACAAAGACTGGAAACAGGGGGAAACAGCTAGCCTGACTCTGTTCAAAGTTAATAAAATCCACCTACCAGCAGCTCTAAAACTCATTTATTAACATGTGGTTTGCCTTGGAACTTTGCCTTACAGACATAAAACTAAATAATACTTTTCATTTTTAATCATGCTCAAAGTGCTGAGTGACGTGCGTCTGCTTCTTTTGCACAGACCCTGGAGAAGATCTTTGTCCAGATCACCTCCACCAACATCTGCGACCTGGTGATGTCCATAGTGATCATGGCGGTGGTGTTCATTGTGAAGGAGCTGAATGACAGATACAAAGCCAAGCTGCCTGTTCCCATCCCCATAGAGGTTATCGTGGTAAGAGAAACCTTTAAGGACGATACTCCTCCTGCATGTGTACTTTACATTACTACCATTTTCCACAAGTACAACACAGCTTTAGGCCTTTGTTTGTTTTGCTAAAGTTAACACCATCATTGTGTGGTAATGCAGTTGTTCACAAACCATGTTTATTCATGTCATTTGTCATGCATTGTTGCTGTTCATCAGCCAAACCTCAAGTCTTAGATGTTAGATGTTTCCCACAAGCTTTTGAACGTATCAACAAAGAATAGTTTCCAAAGCAACTGGATAGGCCTAATTCATAACAGCAATGCGAGCAACAATGAACGATAGCTCTATTCTATTCAAGTGTTCCAGTGACAATGTGACTGTGAGCCAGCATGAACAATACCAGGACCCTGAAACTGAAGCAGCCAAATGGAATTCAGCTTTCATTCATTTTATCATTCACACCTGTGCTTTTCCTACTGTCACATGTCAAATTGTCCTCCATGAAAAAGGTCAGTTACCATGTACTGTATTCTCTATAAACAGATATCTGTATATGAATGCAGAATCTGCGGGACAAGATTTTGGTATCGGAACCGTTTGGTATCCGGTTTCCGTTTGTAGTACAAGTAGTATTGACCGATCACGTTTCAGCGGGCTTTGGATGCATGCAGGTAAACAGTCAGTGTGGAGAGTAAAAGAGGTGGAATGCATTGGCTGAAATGCAATCTCAGAACCCATCGGCATCATCTGAGGACGATTTAGCTTTTTATCAATCTTGAAACCCCAGAGATTAGTTTTAAAATGTATCTACATTCAAATTGTCATCAGACAATAGTCAATGAGTTTCGGTTCAGATTGCTAATTGGACCGTAAACAATTATCGGCGCACGGAAAAGGAAGTCTTGGCCCAGATAGCCGTTATTCAGATATCTGGATATCTGGTGGCTACACCGGAAGCCCTGAAACATTGGCCATTGCCCCCAGAGGCTAAATCATCATCAGACGATAGCCGATGGGTTCCGAGATTGCCATGTGCTGTAACAATAAAGAAACTTTGGCAATAAGCAAAAAGGTAACTCAGTGTTAGCTGAAATTAATGACCTACCTCAAGCATGTTTGAGGTCTCTGCAAGTTGATTTTAAACCACAATGAATAGAAATCAATAGGTGCCAATGCTTTTAACTCTCAGGTGTCTTTCCTATTCACACAGACTATCATAGCTTGTGGGCTGTCCTATTGCTTCAACTTCGAGGAGAGATATGATGTTGACATTGTTGGCAAAATGGTTAGTGGGTAAGTTTCAAGTTCTCCACGTATATCAGCAGATTATAGGTCAAAATCAAGCTGGCTGCTGTTTCATCAGGTAATTCAGATCCAGTGGTGGAAGAAATACTCCTTTACTTAGTGAAAGTACCAATACCACAATGTAAAAATACTTCACTACACGCAAAAGTACTGGATTTAAAATCTTACTTAAATTATAATACATAAGTATTATCAGCAAAATGTATTTTAATTATTAAAAGTGAGAGCATTTGTTCTGGAGAAAACTGAGTGATATTATAGATTACATTATTAGATTGGTAATACTGATGCATCAATATCTAAGCAGTATTGTACTGTTGGTAAACTGGTAGCTTGTTGGTGGTTGAGCTCATTCTGATTACTTTAAATAGAGTAACGTAATCCCGTGGTTCCCAACCTAGGGGTTGGGCCCATTCCAAAGGGTCACAAGATAAATCTGAGGGGTCGTGAGATAATTGATAGGGGAGAAAAGAAGAAGGTTCTGCTACAAAAATTTGTATTAATTTGTTGGACTTTTCTGTAATCTTTGATGGAACATGTTTTTGGCAGAACTGGTAACAACTCATAGAGATGTAAAACAATGACAAGGGGCCCCAAACTAGACCCTGCTGTTTTGTAAGGAGTCAGAAGCTAAAAAGGTTGGAAACCACTGGTTTAATCGTTAACAATGCAATGTGTTTTATGAGTTTATCATACGTTTTCATGTACAATATTAATCTAAAAAGTGACCGGTAACTACAGCTGTCAGATAAATGGCGGAGTAAAAAGTACAATATTTCCCACTGAATTGCAGTAGATAAAGCAGCAGAAAATGAAATTCCTCAAATAAACCTCAAAAGTGTACTTAAGTACAGTACTTGAAATAAGAAAAAAACTTTCCACCACTGTTCAGATCCTTTAATTGCACAAAATTAAACACAATCATCTTTCAGGTATGAGTCTCCCATTGCGCCCGATATGGAAGTCTTCCAGGAGAGTGCTGTGGAGGCCTTTCCTGTAGCCATAGTGGGGTTTGCTGTTGCCTTCTCTGTGGCCAAAGTCTACTCTATCAAACATGATTACACCATTGATGGGAACCAGGTGAGTTACATATATTAACACTGGCTATCTTTGTCTGGCTCTGACAGAGGAAAAACAGTTAATTGGTTACTGATACTTAACGAGTACAAGAATAAGAGTCCTCATAATTTTAGTTATGAAGATATAAAGTTACATTGAATTTTGCTTTTATGTCAGGGTTGGATGTAAGCTTTCGTGTGCTGCATGTAAAAAAGCAGGTCAAACAGAATCATTCAAGTCGAAACAAAGGTAACCTGTCATTGCCACAGAGGTAACTTAACTTTTAATTGTTCCATCCCAGGAGCTTATTGCATTCGGGGTTAGCAACATATTTGGGGCAAGCTTCAGGTCGTTTGCAGCCAGCACAGCACTCTCCAGGACGGCTGTGCAGGAGAGCTCAGGAGGCAAAACGCAGGTCAGAAAAGAAATCTCACCATTTACAACATCTGTTTCCTGGGTCACAAACTTTTACTAGGTCAATACACACAGATATTTTTGTCTCTAAAAAGATTTACTGTAATGTCGTTTTGCAATCTGCTTTATATCCCATTCTTTTCCTTCACTGCCATGTTAAAATGAAACATTAACTTTTTTTTTTTTTTACAAATGCAGATTGCAGGGCTGATTTCAGCCATGATGGCAATGATTGTAACTGTGGCACTTGGCTTCCTGCTGGAGCCGCTTCCCAGGGTGAGACTCACCTCTGTAATGTAACGGCTTATACCAATTTGACGGACATTTTTGTTTATGTTTTATGTTCCTTATATGGAGAGAATTTGATTCATATATGGGAGAAAGTGCAGTTGTGAGTGTATATCTGTAGGTCTAAAAGTATGTTTTTTTTTCTTATACATACCCTGAATATTTGACTTCACTTCAGTCTGTCCTGGGTGCCTTGGTCATTGTCAATCTGAAGGGCATGCTGATGCAGTTCAGAGAAATCCCGTACTTGTGGACAAAGGACAAACCAGAATGTGTAGGTGTTCAAACTGTCTTATAGTTCACTGTCAAAACTGTAATATATATATACTTTATTTATTATATTGGCCCAGTCTATTCTCTTTCAGTGTTTGACCTCAGGTGTTTGTCTGCAGGTGGTGTGGGTCGGAACATGTCTGGGTGCCATCCTGCTGGGACTGGATCTTGGTCTGGTGGTGGGCTTGGGGGTGGAGCTGCTCACTGTCGTCTTCAGGACTCAATTGTAATAACACAATTTATGACATCTGATATTAGTTTCTTAATAGGCAAACTGACCGCAGAGAGAAAATCATGGATTTACTGTAGTGGACGAAAAACCCTATCAACACCCCAAATACAGTATGCAGTAATTATGCAACATGAAGCAGTAAAATGTAATGTCCCTTTAAAGGGGCGCTCCAGCGATTTAATATTGCATTTCCATAAAGTCAGGGACCTACAAGACAACTTTTAGTCGCTAGTATTGGTCAAGCTCAAAAAACACTGGGTCCTATACATTTTCCATAATGCAACTAAATACCATCATTCAAACTCCACACCTCCAGTTTGTAATGCTAATCAGGGTCATTCTTTTTTTGGAAAGCCCCCTCCAGAGCCATCACTAGCTGTTATACATCTGTTTTCACAGGCTGAGTAGTACTCCTTGTGACAGGTAAACAGAATTTCATGTGTAAAATTGGTGGAGTGCCCTTTTAAGTTGACATTTTTATCCAAATTGTGTACAATGAAAAGCCGGTTGAAGTGTGTTGTCTTGCTCAAGGACACCGGACACTTCCTATTACATTAAGTCTTCCAGAGCCAGGTGTGCACCCTGTTGCTACTCACTCAAAGCTCCTCTAGACAAACGATCTATCTGAAATCACTCCCTATTTACTACATAGAGTAAAAGCCCCCAATTTCTACAATGGGATAAAAAAAAGTTGTGTCCATGACATGTACCCTGCTTTCTGTTAACAGTCCCACAGTGCAATTCATTGCACTTTATAGATGCAAAAACTACATTTGTGTGACTCTACATCTGTCACTGATGAAAATGATGATGATTAGTAAGTGTCTAAGTTCTCAATTTACTGCTCACTATAGAGTAAACTACTGAGTGTTTTTAGAAGTGGGGTGAAGTAAAGAAAAATACAATTTTATATATATATATATATATATATATAATTACCAAATTAGGATGAAATTGGTTATTTTTCTTTCCATAAGGGTAGCAACAAAAAAAGAAATGACATCAACCTGTGTATTAGAAAATGTATCTATTATCAAGGAGGGAAACCCTTGGAAATAATAAATGTTTTATTAAAGCACTGACCCTAATTAAAATAACTTTTTTCTTTGATAGATACCTGATACTTAATGAACAAAGAACACTGTGCACTCATGTTCAATAAAAGTCTTTTTAACTAATTAATTAATTAACTGTATAAAATAAAGTAAAAATACTGATAAAATATATATTTTTTAATCCAAAAAACACGAGTAGTGTCTTCAGGTATTGCTTTCAGGCTGCATACTAGCCCAACAACCTGCTCGTGAGGTTTATTTCTGTGAGTGCACGGTAATAAATAAAGGCGACTCAGATGAGTGTATCAACATTTTCATCAGCTCAGATCTGCTCTCATCTGGACTGCGGTGGCTGGAGAGTCAGAGGACGCTGTTCAGAGAGACGTTAGTAACAAACTCGACCTGAAACAATAAAAGTGATGGGGACAGAATCCATCCATCCCCAGTAGAACTGTTGCCTTTGGTCTATCATATAGGGAGTAGTGAATGAGGGAGTGATTTCAGAAACAACCAAAGAGTTTAAGGAGCGAACCACGTCTGTTCTATCAGTCTGCTGTGCTCTGCATCATCTTACACCATTTCTGGGCACTGAAGTTCAAATTTCCTGCCAATTAGAGCAGCTTGTGTTCATCTCAAACATGGTAGCACCAATCACACTCCCCTTGGTCTTCTGAGAGTAGCCAAGATGCCATTTAGTGGGTACTTTCCAAGTACAGTACAATCCATGACTGTGGTTACATATGGTAACTAGTAGACCCTGAAAGTGCTAGTGTCTGTCCAGTGACCAAGTAGGTAAACAGTTTGTGCTCCAACAACCAACCACCTGGAGTAAAAGTGCTGCTTTAAAATGAGAAGTGGGAAAAACAAGCTTTAAAACTGGTGATGTTTCGAGTGTTCAGACCTTAATGAAGATTTGAGAGACCAAAAAATGTATTGCTTTTTAAAAGTATATTTTCAAAGGTTATACTTTGTTATCCTACACAGACCAATATTTATGTTTAACCCTTTTTATGTCTTTCTAGCCCCCGCTGTTCTGTCCTGGCTAACATCCCAGGGACCAACCTCTACAGAGATCGCAAAGATTACCTGCATGTAAGTATGTTAAGTGAAATAATATAAACATAACTGTGTTGAATGGTTTCAGTTCATGTCGTGTTATCCTTCTGTCACATTTGTTTTATTCCCTTCTCAGACATTCGAACCAGATGGAGTAAAAATCTTCAGGATACCCTCGCCTATCTTCTTCGCCAATATTGAGTTCTTCAGGGACAAGCTTGTAGAAGCTGTATGTACGACGCATCAACTCTCTCCTCTGCTTTAGCTTGCTTTTTTTTTTCTTTCTCAGAAAATAAATGCGTAGGAACATAATGCCAGCACTTGGTTGTTCCAGGTTGGGTTTAACCCTCTGAGGATTTTGAGGAAGAGGAACAAGGCTCACAGAAAAATCAAGAAACTGCTGCAGAAAAAAGATGATGGCATTACAGAGGTGAGACCTCAGATATACAAGACTGAGTGAGTGAGTGCTTCGAAGTTCTTCCAAAAAGCTTTATACCTTCTTTCCTATATCTGTCAAACAGAAAGCCTTGAGGGATTTATTGGCAGATGAGTCTTACATGAACATGGAGGAGCTGGGTCTACCCACTGACCCCAAGGACCTTCCTTTCCAGATGGATTGGAATGCTGAGCTTCCCGCTAAGATGGGTGTTCCCAGAGTGGACCTCCACAGCCTGATCCTGGACTTCTCTGCTGTCTCCTTCCTGGACATCTCTGCTCTGAAAGGGCTCAAAACGGTACAAAGTCAGTCAGGGGGCTCCAACATACTGGAGTATCATCTATAGTACTAGTGGTAGTGAAGGTGAGAAAGTGACAGTCACTGGCAGGATGTCACAATAAAAGGTGTCACCTCCACTTTTTCAGAGCAATTCGCAAATGCAAATTAATCTGGAACCTCTCCGTTAATACTGACGTGATAGCGGATTTAGAACGTTCCATATCAGCGACAGCTATCTTGGTTGTGTATGAAAATGTCTCACTGGCACTCCTCTGTACGTTCATTGTATCGTCGTAACCGGCCCTATATTATATAAATTGATTGGCCCGAGTAAGGTCAGGTCGGCTGGAGATCTGTCTGAATGGGAGGGGGACCAGAAGCATCTGCCAGAGCAAATAAAACATGAGCTCGCAGATTTGTCTGGTTCCCAGGCTATGTTTGGTCTATAAAATGTTCGAAAAGTAAAATCACGCCTATCATGTTTTTCCAAAGCCCAAGGTGCCATGTTCAAATTGCCTGACCAACAGTCCAAAACCCAAAGGTATTCAATTTACTATCACAGAGGAGCAAGAAAACCAGCAAATATTTCCATTCAAAGAGCTGCAACCAGTGACTGTTTGGCATTTTTGCTCAAAAAACTTAAACGATTATTCAGTTCTAAAAGTTGTTGGCAATAAATTTTCTTTCAATCGACCTACTGATTAACTGATTAATTGTTTCAGCTCTAAATAAGACTGCAGTTCGTGGTGACGTTTCACAATAAAAGCCTTCCCAGTGGCTCACCACTGGAAAGCTTTAAAATTTGAGTCAGCATCAGCAGGAAATGTTTGCAACACAGCAATGACAACTTCAATAGTGTGAGGTCCAAAGGATACATTTAAATACAAACTTCTATAAACGAACTTTGTTTTCTGATTTTGGTGATATGCTTTGGTGCAACGCCTTCTCTGCGGTGACACTTTGTTTAAGACTTCCCAGTGATCACTTTACAATCCAATAGACTCTCGACTGTAGCAATCCTTGGATTTTTTGTTGATACATTTTGGGTGTCTATAGACAGAAATTCTGTTGTTTATACCAAATAAATCAAAATTGGACTAGATTTTTCTTGGCAAGGACCTTCCAGAGAGTGTTCAGAACACCAAAAAAGAAAAGAAATGGACAAGATTCAATAAAAATAGGAATATGTTGAATACCACACTGCCATAATAACCTATGACAGAAAATAGAGAAGTCAGTGTCTAACTTAACTCTATGTTAAGTGAGACAAAACCTCCCTGCCATACAAAGGTGGTCAAATTGATTGAGAATCCACCATATATGAAAAGATCACAAATAAGTAGGCGGTGAACACAGGCAATCTGCAATAAAGTAGAGCCAATGTACATATCATTCCTCAGCTGCATTATGCAATTCTGTACTTCACAGTTTCTCACAAATGTGGGATTTACATTATAATACATTTCTCATATAAAAACTCACTGTATTCTCCACAGGCACTCAAAGAGTTCATCCACGTTGATGTGGATGTTTACATTGTTTCTTGTGACGGTGAGTTACATTAGTATTAAGCACAACATCCGAGAATCGGTGATGACACGTGAGGTGATTATTGCCTGCGAAAACCCATAACATGCTTCTCATGTGTTGAAAGCGTACATCCTGGAGAAACTACACAGCTGCATGTTCTTCGATGATGAGATTCTGACCTCGATGTTCTTCCCGACCCTTCATGACGCAATGCTGCATGTGCTTGAAAACCACAAAGAGGACAAAAGTAAAGACTGGGTGGTAAGGACAACTATTTATATATCATTCTTTTTGTATGGATGCTTAGTATTCTTAACAAGACAAAAAAATTATATACATCACTTCTACAGGATTCATCAGGTTTAGCTTTAGGGTGGCACTAGAGGAAAGGTCATAATGTCATTATAATCAAATGTTCCATTCCCAATATAATTAGATGATTAGAAGTATGGAAGATTTAAAATGCCTGAATAAATTAAAATCAAAGAAATGAAGTGAAATACAATACACATTGTAAAAATGTCCTTTTCATGTATGCATTTTCTGTGTTGTAATTAAATGAAAAACACATTAAAAGGACAATTATTTAGCTTTTTGTCTTTAATAGCTGAATTGTTTTTGATTGTGATGTGAATTTTCCATGCCATGTTAAAATCAAATCACAACACAGAAAACTATGAGGGGTAGAAGTAACAAAAATGAAATAACTATGGAGGTGATGAAATTTATGTGAAATGAAAAATAGAGGGGTACATTAACAATTGATTTGATAAACTTGACATTCTATTTGAAACAGTTGCTCTGATAATCTATACTGTCTACCATACTCAAGTGACATTTATCATTTACAGCAAGCTATGGTTTGGGTATTGTGAATGATGAATGGTAGACAGTATAGATTATCATAGGCTGGAGTAAATAAAAGTCTGTGTGAGTCATCTTGTGTATATTATAGGAGTTATAAAGCTTTGCTTTTTTTACTTCATAAGTTTTACATGACACTCATCTGACTTTTTTGCAGGTAACACATACAAAACTCTAAAAGAGCAACTGTCTCCAGGAACGTCCTTTCAAAGACCATTCAACCACGGAACACAGAATTGCTGTTAAATATACTGAACCATATAATCTACTGTACTCACCATACTACCACAACACAATATTGTGCATATTTAGTAAGGGAGTTTTTCTTCTAAATAGACTTCTAAGTTTTATTTTAAGACTTCTAAGTTTTGGTAAAAATCTATTAAAGTTCATCATGGGATTTTAATAAATGGTCCAGTCTTTATTGTCACTGGACTCTACTGCAGTGTCCTTTTTCAGACTGTTTCTTTGACAAATGCAATATATTTCAAGATTAAATGAGGATACAAAAAGCATTTGGTATAACAGAGGGTGTTAAATGTATTCATTGTGTCAGTCAAATGCATATTAAATACTCTGTGAAAGTGTGGCATGTAGATGGTGAAAACCAGCCCTCACTCAGACTAGCTGCAGGTTTTTCAAAAACAATTACGATTTTTAAACGGTACCTGAACTCAGGCTCTATTCATAGACTAAGATGAATGAAGCTAGAGGTGTTTCTGCACTTCCAATATTGAGATACAGAGCGAGGTTTGAAAGAGAATACCTATTTTCTAAACAAACATTGAAAGTTTCTAAGTGATAAAAGGACCTGAAGAAGTTAAACAGCTGTATCAGCTAATCCCTGATAAAACAGGAAACACAATGTCCTGTAGTGTTTACTACACAAGACAGAATGAAAACAGGGCATTTTTGTACCAACCATGTTGTGTGTGAAATTCTGACATTCATTGAAACGCAAACTGGCAAAGACACATGAGAAGAATTACTACTTCAACCTGGGGACATGAGCTTGGAAAGAACCAGACACTGCCAAAGGACAAAAAGTAACACTTTTGGTCATTGCCAAGTGTCTTCTTTCATAAAACCTGTTTCAACCACCAAATTTGAATGTCTTCTTAGAAAGCTTAAGAGGTTAAAATGCTAATTGTTGTTCTTGATAACCTTCAAAGCAAACAAAACACCTGGTGATCCTTTATCAGTCATCATATCAGACAAGGATGACATGCAAATCTGCCGTTAAAAATTTATTGAGACATAGTTAGCGTCTTTGAATGTACAGTACATATGCGTGTAATCAGCTGACATATATACAGAAATATTTACCATACGCTATTAAAAAAAAAAAGGGACATTCCCGCTCTTCTCCAAGTCTACTGTATGTTTGGTGGGAAGTTCAGTACACTTAACTAAAATGTGCAGCACAAATACACATTTGCTTTGGGGCACGTTTATCAAAATGAAAGTCCTACATCCTGTAACCCTGAGGTTTACTATCACATTATTCAGACAAGTGGTATGGAACAGAATGACACAGACTGCTGCCCATACATCCAGTTGGCAGTTTACTGATAATATGGCCGGTAGCGGCCCTGATCTGGGTGGTGTGGTCCAGGCATCTGGCCCTGCGGGGGAGGGCCCTGCATTCGCGGAGGTGGGGGCCCTCTCGGAGCAGGCCACATCCCAGGACTGAGCCCTCCTGGCTGGCTGAATGGGGGACTGAGGGTGCCCTGGTCTTCGGGGAACTGCTGCATGGAGTTGGGGTTGTAATGATGAGGTGGTGGGGCATTGACAGGGGGGCCACTGTGTTGTGGTGGAGGTCCTGGGGGCGGGTGGTTCATATAGGGGGACATCTGGCCCATGATGTGCCCCGGTGGTGGAGTGATTGGTGGGGGAGCTGTGGACATGGGGGGAGGAGGGGCCTGGTTGTACACCATGTGTGGTGTCCCAGAGGCCTGGGGAGGATGCTGCATGGGGTGACTGATAGGAGGCGGCGGGGGAGGTGGGGGGCCAAAGTGCTGCTGCAGTGGCGCCATCATGTGGTGAGAGTGTGTCACTACAGGAGGCTGCCCAGGATAGTCCCCTGGGTGGTGGTGGGGTGGCTGAGAGGGGCCTGGCCCACCAGAGTGGGGCTCCCGAGAGGAAGAGGAGGAGTCATCTTGGATGGGCACGGTAATGAGGTTGCTGTGTTTACGGGTCGTTACCGTGGCAATGCGGAATGTCTCAGGACCAAGAGCAGAGGATGGGGGCGGGCCTTCGTGAGCTGAAGGTGGGGGTGGCTGACTGTAGGGGTCATGGCTGCTGTGCTGGAGTGGGTTGGCGAGGTGAACATGGTTCTTGGGTAAGTGAGGTGGAGGTACGCGGTACCGGTCGGAGACCTCAGACGCAGGGGGCAGGTGCACAGGCTCCTGTCGGCCGGCGGAAGACTTGGCTGCCCTCATGTGGCGGTGGTTGACATGGGCCTGCAGGTCACGCTGGGACAGGTAGGTGCGCTTACATCCCGGCACAACACTACACATGAAGAGGGAACCGCGCTGGCACTGCTCGATGCGCTGCACTGGGTCTGTGCAGTTGTACAAGGTGAGGCTGAACATACAGGGACAAAAGTTCAGTGACAAAGCAGTAATAAACCACATCTGAGCTGCATTACAAAACGCTACATACCACTTTCAGCATAATACTGCTACATCAGGTTCAGAAAATATTTAAAAACACCTGTGATTCACCACTCAGAATCTAGCATTTACAAAAAGTCTCCAGAAAAGCTCACCCAGGGCACATCTTTTCTCCTTTCTTCTCATGAAGCAAAGCACAGTCGTAGCAGAACACATGTTTGCAGGGGATCTAAGGAGTTACAGGGCAGAGTTACACATGAACATTTCTCTGCAATGGCCTGCAAAGAAAGGACAGCTCAACAAAATACATACCATCCGTCCATATAGCTGGATAGGAAGACCACATTTATCACAAAAGTGAATTGGTACTTTATCCCTTTCTCCAATCAAATGTAACTGTAAAAAAAAAGATCAAAATCACAGGTAACTAAAACACAATCAAATACAGTTGTCAATGTGTGTCACACCAATGTGACACCAGGAAAACTTCTCCAATTGTCTGGAGGGGACACATCATGTACTGTGTGCCAGATATTAGTAATAAAGGGTCATTAATATCCGTCTGAAAACGCTGTACGGGTTGTTGAGTCGTTTCACTCCCCACAGGTGATGTACCTTATAGTCCCAAAATAGTGGCTGGGGGAATCTCCTCTGACTTGCAAACACATCGCCAGCTTTAGCTCCACAATCACGCCTCTCTTCTTGCTTGAAGCCAAAGTTATCTGTAACACAAAAGTGACAAAGTATTAATAATGCAATGCAGATAAACAGACAAAGCCCTAAAACCCAGATAAGTGTTGATTTAGCAGTCTAAGTCAATTGTCCCTGAAGTAGTCGCCGAGGTCCTTGACAAGAATAACTAGAATTTCAACAACTAAAATTATTTGAGCGTGAAAGAAAATGTCTGTATGCCAATCTTACACTGGAAATTAAATGTAAAATAAAATCAACACAAAAATTGAATTTAAATTAAAATATTGTACTTGTATTGAATTTGTAAGTTATTGTATTATTCCCTGAGATCACACATTCAATAGTTTTGTCAAGATCAACTCAAAAATGTTTCCTTAAGTCAGTAACAACCAAAATCAATATTTAAGTAATATTTCAACAATTTGATTTGAATTTGATATAACAATTGATCTTAAAGCAATGGTGAAATCTATTGAGTCCAGGTTGTCTGTGTGCAAATGTTTTATCTGATCATTTTTAATGATCAAAAATCTTATGTGCTTGCATGTTAATTTACTGTTGAAACTGTGTTGCTGCTATTCTCAGGCCAGGTCTCCCTTGTTAAAGATATCATTGATCTCAATGGGACAAACTGGTTAAATAAAGGCAAAAAACAAACAAACAAACAAAAAGAACAGTGTATTGTGTATTGAATTGTGCACAATAGTCTATGATTGATTATGGTAACCATGGGTAATTCACTGGTACCATCTGGTAGTACAAAGGTAAACTGCATGATGTCGCCACATAGTTCTCAGTTCTAAAAAATTCTAAAAATCAGTAATAACTGAAACTTTACTCCCATATTACACTTTGTTTTACAGATTACTCATAATCCGAATCCTAGTCTTCGAGACCCCCAGTTCAGAGAATCCCACGATGTACAACAAGGACTACTAAACCTTTCCCTTTTGCATAAACTGCCAGTTCATCAGACACAAACAAAATTCTGTCATTTTGCAAAAGTTAAGTCTTAAGCGTCACGATGACATAATTATGACAGAGCAGAAAAACTGCACTGGCAAAGAGGGAAGGAACAACACTACCTTAGCTACTGCCTCCGATACAACATCCAGGATTAATCAGTGCCTCCGACAGGCTCAACAAAAAAACAAACATTATGAGCTTCAACTAAGAGTTTCTGTTTTGTGATCCCTATTTAGCTATTATGACCACTGTCACATGACATCTGATAAAGCTCAATTCTTAAGTTTAAGCAGACAATAAAAAATGTATTTGGTATGTATTTTTGCTACCTGCATGAAACAATCATAAACTTGGAACATGGACACTGTCTCAGCCCCACTAACAATGCTGTTTTTTAAGTAATATCCTAAAAACGCAATGTTAAGAGGCACGGTCTACTGCAGAATGTGCCTACCGTCTTCTCCAGCCTCACTTTTGGGTGGCCTGCTACTGGGTCTCTGGGTGCGGGGCTGAGGTTTGCTCCTTATGGGCTGCTTGGATATGAGCTTGATGGGGATTTGTCTGCGAACATCTGGGCCTCCCAAACTCCCAGAGCCATCGCTTCCTTGAAGGTCATTGTCTGCTGGGGAAAAATGGGAGTGCAGGAAAAACTCACTGTGCAGGAAGCCCATTTAATATGATTATTGTAAATGATAATACAGCATTGAAATGAGCAGTGGGAAGGGTGACAGACTTGGAATTGGATTCAGAAAACGCACAGTGATAGTGGACCCTGCCTGTCCACAACGCTTAAAATTACACTGCAGATGAACAATCCCTTGTTTAGTTGGGGATGTTACTGACGGGACACGTTTTGGAGAAAACCCTCACGGTTGGGGCAGAGCAAGAATGATACGTTCAAAGTTAATAATGCGCGATAACGTCTTGGAACTTTGGACAACAGGCTAGATTCATGTTATGAAGTCGAAACCCGTCTATTGTGACCTCAGCGGTCTGGTTTTAGGACTACAAGACAAACAGCTAAGTGTCTCAGCTAATATCTGTCTGAAGACATGCGAGCAGCTACGGCAGCTCTTGCAACGTCTTTGCTAGCTTAGTTAGCATCAAGCTAACGTTGGCCAGGAAGCGGTTACGCCTACTAAGCTAACATGTGGGAAATGTAATGTCTGCCATTTTCACGATGTAACTGTGTAAACATTGCACGTTCCCTTTATAGATTCATGTAGAACTCAACGTCAACTTTCGGTGAACACAAGTGCTCCAACGTTACTCCATCGCTAGCCCGCTTTCAGCTAACGTTAGCCTGGACCAGGCTGGTTTTAACGCTGCTCTGGAAGATAACCGGATGCCGTAGCAAACCCGTCCACTGAGAGGAAGATGTATCGTTATCTGTAGAGCTGGTACAACGACAACCATGACTGTGTAGTGAAAAATACACCACACAAAAGAAGTTCGCTAACGTCGGCCCTACAGGGCATTTCGCTTACCGCTTTGGTCCATGATCCAACGAGTGAACACAATGCATTGTGGGAAAGAGCGGGCGGGGGAGAGGAAAGGAAAGAAGAGAGAGGAGAGGAAAGAAGAGAGAGGAGAGGAAAGAAGAGATGAGAGGAAAGAAGAGAGAGGAAAGGAAAGAAGAGAGGAGAGGAAAGAAGAGAGAGGAAAGGAAAGAAGAGAGGAGAGGAAAGGAAAGAAGAGAGGAGAGGAAAGAAGAGAGAGGAAAGGAAAGAAGAGAGGAGAGGAAAGGAAAGAAGAGAGGAGAGGAGAGGAAAGAAGAAAGAGGAGAGGAAAGAGGAGAGGAAAGAAGAGAGAGGAAAGGAAAGAAGAGAGGAGAGGAAAGAAGAGAGAGGAAAGGAAAGAATTTGTTCAAAATATTTTTATTTACCAAAACATTATTTTAAACAAACATTTTGATGAAATATTTTGTTCAAAACATGATGAAGTCGGTCAACATGATATTTAATAAAACATATTTATTTTATCGAAACATTTTGTTCATCAACATATTTGTTTATTAAAATATTTATTATTTACATTTATCAAACATTTATTGCTCTTATTCGAAAACATGATGATGGTCGCATCGAACATGATGGACATTTTAACAACATGATAGATGATGGAGATGAAAGAGGAATGAGATGATGGAGGAGGAGGAGTGAGTGAAGAGGAAAGAAGAGAGAGGAAAGGAAAGAAGAGAGGAGAGGAAAGAAGAGAGAGGAAAGGAAAGAAGAGAGGAGAGGAAAGAAGAGAGAGGAAAGGAAAGAAGAGAGGAGAGGAAAGAAGAGATGAGAGGAAAGAAGAGAGGAAAGGAAAGAAGAGAGGAGAGGAAAGAAGAGAGAGGAAAGGAAAGAAGAGAGGAGAGGAAAGAAGAGAGAGGAGAGGAAAGAAGAGAGGAGAGGAAAGGAAAGAAGAGAGGAGAGGAAAGAAGAGAGGAGAGGAAAGAAGAGAGAGGAAAGGAAAGAAGAGAGGAGAGGAAAGAAGAGATGAGAGGAAAGAAGAGAGAGGAAAGGAAAGAAGAGAGGAGAGGAAAGGAAAGAAGAGAGGAGAGGAAAGAAGAGAGAGGAGAGGAAAGAGGAGAGGAAAGAAGAGAGAGGAGAGGAAAGAGGAGAGGAAAGAAGAGAGGAGAGGAGGAAA
>SEMN01000924.1:0-150656 GCA_005408345.1 Macquaria australasica | reverse complement strand
GACAAAAGTTGTACTAGTTGCTGAAAAAGCCTTACTAGTAAGAGTTTTTGTTGAACTAGTACGAGCGAGTAGCGAACTAGTGCGCCAAAATGTCCAACTAGTACCGACAAAGACCGAACTAGTACAGGGCGCTGACGTTTGATATCAAGGATATTCAATAAATGCTCAAAAAGGTTTTCATATACCAACCAGTGCCAATTCAGGCGGCTGCTTTGCCTTCTACTAGTTCAACTAGTAGACGCTTTGAGCCTTACTAGTGTTACTAGTAAGGCAAAAATACCCCGACTAGTGCCACTAGTAGACGTTTTGGCCCTTACTAGTTCGACTAGTAGACATTTTTGGCCTTACTAGTGTCACTAGTAAGGCCAAAAAGACGCCTACTAGTAGAACTAGTAGACTTTTTGGCTCTTACTAGTGTCACTAGTAGACATTTTGGCTCCTACTAGTTCAACTAGTAAGGCCAAAAACACCTTACTAGTTGAACTAGTAGACATTTTGGGTCTTACTAGTTCGACTAGTAAGCATTTTTGGCCTTACTAGTGTCACTAGTAAGGCAAAAAGGGCCCAACTAGTGCAACTAGTGGACGTTTTGCGTTCTACTAGTTCAACTAGTAGACGCTTTTGGCCTTACTAGTGTCACTAGTAAGGCCAAAAACGCCTTACTAGTGCAACTAGTGGACATTTTACCTTCTACTAGTTCAACTAGTAGACGCTTTTGGCCTTACTAGTGTTACTAGTAAGGCCAAAAGCGTCTACTAGTTGAACTAGTGGACTGCATGCAAATGAATCAGGCGGGACAAAGGCAAAATCCCGAGTCCTGACTGGTTTTCAGTTTGAATTTTGAATCGAACAGCCAATGCAAGGCCTCGATTCACGCTTTTGCTCCACCTCCTCATTAGGTTGTGTGCAACTAGTGCAACTAGTGGACATTTTGGCTCCTACTAGTTCTACTAGTAGACGCTTTTAGCTTTACTAGTTCAACTAGTAAGGCCAAAAACGCCTTACTAGTGCAACTAGTAGACATATTGGCTCCTACTAGTTCTACTAGTAAACATTTCGAGCCTTACTAGTGTCACTAGTAAGGTCAAAAACACCTTACTAGTTGAACTAGTAGACGTTTTGGCTCCTACTAGTTCTACTAGTAAACATTTTGGGCCTTACTAGTGTCACTAGTAAGGCCAAAAAGACGCCAACTAGTGTCACTAGTAGACTTTTTGGCTCTTACTAGTGTCACTAGTAGACATTTTGGCTCCTACTAGTTCAACTAGTAAGGCCAAAAGACGCCAACTAGTGCCACTAGTAGACGTTTTTGCTCTTACTAGTTCTACTAGTAGACATTTTCGGCCTTACTAGTGTCACTAGTAAGGCCAAAAGACGCCAACTAGTGTCACTAGTAGACGTTTTGGCTCCTACTAGTTCAACTAGTAAGCATTTTCGGCCTTACTAGTGTCACTAGTAAGGTCAAAAACACCTTACTAGTGTCACTAGTAGACGTTTTGGGTCCTACTAGTTCTACTAGTAAGCATTTTTGGCCTTACTAGTGACACTAGTAAGACGTTTGGCCTTACTAGTTCGGTCTAGACGTCCACTAGTGCGTCAAAAAGCCGACTAGTTGGGAAATTTGTCCTACTAGTGCGGCGCTCGGCCTTACTAGTACGGCTTTTGCGCGAACTAGTTGAACAAAAGTTGTACTAGTTGCTGAAAAAGCCTTACTAGTAAGAGTTTTTGTTGAACTAGTACGAGCGAGTAGCGAACTAGTGCGCCAAAATGTCCAACTAGTACTGACAAAGACCGAACTAGTACAGGACGCTAACGTTTGATATCAAGGATATCTAATAAATGCTCAAAAGGCTTTCCATACCGACTAGTTGGGAAATTTGTCCTACTAGTGCGGCGCTCGGCCTTACTAGTACGGCTTTTGCGCGAACTAGTTGGACAAAAGTTGTACTAGTTGCTGAAAAAGCCTTACTAGTAAGAGTTTTTGTAGAACTAGTACGAGCGAGTAGCGAACTAGTGCGCCAAAATGTCCAACTAGTACTGACAAAGACCGAACTAGTACAGGACGCTAACGTTTGATATCAAGGATATCTAATAAATGCTCAAAAGGCTTTCCATAGACGCCAACTAGTGTCACTAGTAGACGTTTTGGCTCTTACTAGTTCGACTAGTAGACGCTTTGAGCCTTACTAGTGTCACTAGTAAGGTCAAAAACACCTTACTAGTGTCACTAGTAGACGTTTTGGCTCCTACTAGTTCTACTAGTAAGCATTTTTGGCCTTACTAGTGTCACTAGTAAGACGTTTGGCCTTACTAGTTCGGTCTAGACGTCCACTCGTGCGTCAAAAAGCCGACTAGTTGGGAAATTTGTCCTACTAGTGCGGCGCTCGGCCTTACTAGTACGGCTTTTGCGCGAACTAGTTGGACAAAAGTTGTACTAGTTGCTGAAAAAGCCTTACTAGTAAGAGTTTTTGTTGAACTAGTACGAGCGAGTAGCGAACTAGTGCGCCAAAATGTCCAACTAGTACTGACAAAGACCGAACTAATACAGGACGCTAACGTTTGATATCAAGGATATCTAATAAATGCTCAAAAGGCTTTCCATAGTGCGGCGCTCGGCTTTACTAGTACGGCTTTTGTTCGAACTAGTTGGACAAAAGTTCCACTAGTTGTTGAAAAAGACTTAGTATTAAGAGTTTTTGTTCAACTAGTACGACAGTGTGGCGAACTAGTGCGCCAAAATGTCCAACTAGTACTGACAAAGACTGAACTAGTATAGGACACTGACGTCTGATATCAAGGATGTCTAATAAATGCTCAAATGGCTTTCCATAAGCGTGTTCAGTACAGCCATTTCAAACCCTCAGCTAACTTCGATTGGATGATTGACTACACCTGCAGCTGTTTCTAACTGGTGAGGCACTATTAAGATCTTTTCAACAGCAATAATGATTCCAGTTCATGTGTGCTGCTTGGTGGCAGAGTGGTTGGAGCACCACTCTATAGATTTTGTTTAGACTCAAAGGTTGGCGATTTGAATCCAGAGTTGGGCAACTACTGTTATAGCCTTTAATATTACCAGTACTACCACAGCTTTTACAAGAACTGTCTACCAGTGTGTTCAGTGTAGCTGTCCTATTCCAAACCCTCTTCTTTTGGATGATTGATTACACCTGCAGCACTTTCTATTTGGTGTGTCACTGTTCTTTCTTTCAGCAGTAGCAATGACTCCAATTCTCCTGTGCTGCTTGTTGGCACAGTGGTTAGAACACACACTTAAACATCTTGTTTAAACCCCAACGTCGGTGGTTTGACTCTTGACTGTTCTGCATTACAGTGCAAGTCATTTGCATTTCAGCTTTTAGCATTCACACTGCATTTTCTTCAGGAAATGCAATTTTCTAGTATTATTATTATTATTAGACCCCCAAATTTGTAAAAAATAGGGCCCAGGTTCAAAAATACCAGTTACCCTTTAATACAGGTGTAATAGTAGGGGCAGTACAACAGCACTGCAAACTACATGCAGAGAAATAAAGTAATGCCGATCATCCTCAGGGATGCAGAGTTAAAAGCAGATCTGTCTGTCTCCGTCTCATATATTTATGATTCGACATCCTGCACAGCAGAATCAGTGTGGATTGTTGGCACCGCCTGTCAGCTGAGTGTTTGACAGCAGTGCCCTCTGCTGTTTCTGAAAGAGATGTGAAAAAGCTTACAGCACCTGGTATTCCCAGGGAGCCTCCCATCCAAGTACTAAACCGGCTATGGCAGATAAAATCTCTGCCTCAGTAATTTCAGAGTCACACCAGTCTTTGTCATTTTCTGACAATTTTGTTCTAACGGCTCTAAGAGCTCTATTAGCCTCCACTGGATCTGAACTTTGACTTTTAAAAAACGTGGTATAAAAGTCCTGTCCTACCTGTAAGATATCCTCTATATTGGTCACTACCTCCCCTTTGTTGTTTAAAAGTTCCTGGATGTATTTTGTGGGACAGCAAGCCATTTCCTGCGTCGGACTGAGGGTCGGGGGCAGAGGGGCGGACTCCAGTGACGGACCAGCCGGCAACACACACACACACTCAACATTGGGTGAGTTACATCCTCAAACTGATTATGACAAAATAATGACTGCTATTAACTACATTGAAGCTAAAGCTAATGACAACAAGCCTGAACAGCCTACATATGCAATGTATTGTAATGATCATGAAGGATTTAGGAAATTGCCAGAGTTGACTCTAAAAATAGCGGGTAATAATGTTGTGTTTTTGGGGCTACATTGTCTGTTTTGAGGGCATCAGCACTACCCAAACCACCTAAAAAGAGTGGCAGATAAAGTAAAACAATTGGTGCTGGTGGCATCCCTATGATGGAGCCCTATCCCATGCCCTTATCATGTGCTCTTGATGACACCAGATGACACCATGACAAAGCATTCTTTCCTGCTGTCAGAACATTGTTCCATCAATTTAATGGGAAGAGATCTCATGTGCCACTTTGGCATTGTGTTAATTTCACACCCGGACGGGTTGAAAGTTACTAGACTGCCAATTGAACACAGATGGTAAAGTATTGTCCCGATACATTGATGTATGCTTATGAGTGGTCTCTGTTGTCATTTAGTGTGTCTAGCACTGCATCACACCTCACCACATTCGCACACACACATAGCACACAGGCATCTTGCTACATGGACACAGACTCATTACACTGCACAGCACATGTATCTGATAGACCAGATATAAGATTTGATAAACTGTGGTATAGGGAAAGCCAGACAGTTGAAAGATTGTGTTTACAACATGTTTTCTGAAAAAGGAGGTTGCTGCTGTTTCCGTGTCTCTGTTCCCTGAACAATATAAGCAGTATGAGGGTTCGTGTCCACACGTGTCGCTGGCCAAGCCTACTGGATGGCAATGGAGGGATTAGGGGATTTGGGTCCATGCTCAGATGCAGCTGACTGACTACAGGCCCGTGGATGGGGATCCCAGAATGCTGTACAGTAAAAAAGGGTAATGTATACAAAACAACGTTGACATCTACCAAGTCAAGAGAAGTGTTGAGCTGATTCCAGTTGTGCATTTTTCACACACCATGGTTAAGGATTTGCTTGTAGACATGGCTGAACTGTCTGAGGTGCCGCCCGAATTGTGGGCGAGTCATAAATATGACGTTGGCCTGATGAAAGGCGCCACACCTCTTACAGTCCACCCTAAGTATGATTTTTGTCCATGCATGAAACAGTATCCACTTAAACAGGAAGCTCTCAAGGGCATTAAACCAGTTTTTGATTCTTTACTGCAGGCTGGAGTCATAATTCCGTGCAATGGCTCCGCTGTTCGTGCGCCCATTTTTCCAGTAAAAAAATACGTGATACAGGCCAGCCCACAGAGTGGCGATTTGTTCAAGAACTGCAGGAAGTAAATGTGGCCATACATCCCCGCGCACAATGACAATATTGTCATTGATTCCAGCAGATGCAGATGTTGTTGATTTGGCTAACGCTTTTTTCTCCATTCCCGTACATCCGGACAGCTAGTACTGGTTTACTTTTTCATTCAATGGAAGAGGTTATACTTGGACACGTGTGCCCCAGGGGTATTCGGAGTCCCCTGGGGTTTTCCACAGTGAACTTTATAAAAATCTGGCCAGTTTACATCTCCCGGGAGGGTCAGTCCTGTTACAGTACGTGGATGACCTGATGGTTTGTAGTACATCACAAGAAACATGCAAATCTGACACCATTGTCTTGTTAAAGTATCTGGCTATAAATGGGCACAAAACCAGCCTGTCTAAATTACAATTTGCTCAAGACAGTGTAACATATCTGGTACATGTAATCACAGCAGAGGGCAAGTCCCTCTCTCCCAAACGCATACAGGCCATACAGCCTGTACCAAAGCCAAAACTAAAAAACAGACTATTCAGAAAGGGAGGCAGCCCTCTCTTCCATGATTCATGGTAAAAATCTCAGTGCACATGACGAGCTGATCTGGAGAGCAGATGGAGAACCACATGACTGTCCATTGATCAGGTGTGCACACCAAGACCTGACCTGTCCTCCACTCTCCTGAACGCTGACCTGGAGCTGTTTGTGGACGGATCGGCATCCCGCTCTTCTGACATAGGTGAAGCGTTGGTGGGCTGCGCAGTTGTTACCCAACATGAAATACTTTTTAGTGGAAAACTACCACCACATCTGTCTGCACAGGCTGCTGAACCAGTAGCTCTCACTGAGGCTTGCAAATTGGCAGACGGCAAGTATGTTAACATCTATACTGACTCCCGATATGCCTTTGGGGTTGTACATGATTTTGGCACCCTGTGGAAACACAGAGGGTTTCTTACATCTACAGGCAAGCCCATACACCATCACCGCCTTGTGTCGGCCCTGCTGGATGCCATTCTGCTTCCTTCAGCCATTGCTGTAATGAAATGTAATGTAATGAGATAGAGCCATATACTGATGTTTCTGTTCTTCAATCATTCTCTACTCCACAGGAAAGTGCTCTTTGGGCAAAATCTGGTGCTACATTTAGCAATTCAGTGTGGATCGGCCCTGATAGCAAGCCATGTTTGCCATGTGCTTTCTTCCACTGTTATGCTAAATTGGCTCATGGGAGAGACCACATGGGCAAAGGGGGAATGTGTAGTGCTATTAACTCTGCGTGGTACACACAGGGATTTTCAGTGTTTGCACAGGATTTTTGCAGAAAATGTATGGTTTGTGCAGCTAATAATTTCTCAGGGGCTATTCATATGCCACCTGCAGGCCATCCACGACCAGACAAACCGTTTGATCATTTTATGATGGATTTCATTGAATGTTACGTTCCTGGTACACAAGATGTCGGACTCAAAAGCACCACTCGATTCAGAACGTTTTTAAAGAGTATAACGAAATTTTACTTGTACCAAAGTTCCAACAAAAAGCGCTCTTTACAGAGGGAAAAAATAAGGATAACTTAAAATCACTCTTAACGAGGAAATAACCAAAAAAACCCTAATAACCAAAACAACTCTATACAAAAAGCAGCAAATCAAACAACGACTTCAATAAACTCAACAAGGGTAACCTGAATCTTGAGGACGTGACTTGCCGACAGGACAAGACGAACTGGCACAGGACAAGGGGAAACAGGGACTATATATACACACATACACACACCCACACGAGGAAGGGGAACACAGGTGAAACCAATCAGGGGCGGGGCACACACAACAAATGGCGGGAAACACAAGAGGAAGTCAGACCTGAACCAAAAGGGTAAGACTAAAATAAAACAGGAAGTGCAAGACGGGACTAGACGTGAGTGAACATGACATAAAACTACCTAAACAAGACCTTAACAAATTTGATGGGACACAACATTGAACTAACACCATGTGGAGGAAAGAAATACTGTCTTGTTATTGTGAATATGTTCAGTAAATGGGTTGAAGTTTTCCCATCTGCCAAAAAGGATGCCAGCGCAGTGGCCAAGGCGCTATTAACTGAAACAATTCCCAGGTGGGGCATTCCAACCGTCATCAGCAGCGGCAGCAACGGACCAGGTTTTGTAAGCCAAGCCCTGTCAGAAGTTTCACACTATTTGGGTTTTGACAAATGTCATCATTGCTCCTACCACCCACAGAGTGCAGGTGCTGTGGAGAGAGAAAAACAAAGCAAAACTAGCAAAATGCTGTGATGAAACTGGTCTCTCATGGGTAAAAGCTCTCCCCTTGGTGCTTTTCCACATGCGCACGTGTGTGAGAAGCAAACACGGTCATAGTCCATTTAAAATTCTGTTTGGGAGACCACCACAAACTGGGATAGGCCCAATCAGACATTTTATCCCCACTACAACATCATGTGATGATGAGATGCTAAGATATTGTGCCAACCTGTCTGCTACTCTGTCAGCCTTGCATTCACAGGTGAAAAGTGCCTTACCATCTGCAGCCACAAGCGATGCTCCACAACCTGAAGCCAGGAGACTGGGTCCTCATTAAAGACCACAGAAGATGCCACTGGAAGCAGAGACTGTACCATGGCCTATTTCAGGTGCTTCTAACCACAGAGACTGCAGTTAAGGTTGCAGGAAAAGCCACGTGGGTGCACGCCAGGCCATTCCAGAACCAATCAATGACCTCCATGAGGACATCCATCTCCCACACAAGCTAGCCACAGCCCAAGAGGCATTAAGTGGCCGACAGTCACCACAACGCGCTGAGGATTCTACAGGAGTGTAGGCAGATCGCTGCTCCTAAGATGACCAACACGAGCGAGGGTGAAACAGCGCACTCCTCCGTCAGAAGGACTCTACAGGAGTGTAGGCAGATCGCTGCTCCTAAGGTGACCAACATGAGCGAGGGTGAAATAGCACACTCCTCCATCAGAAGCATGCCAAGCTCCAACTCACCAACGAAGGATCAGCGATGGATCCCAGATATCACCCCTGGCGTGGTGTGGTTTAAGGGGCCTCATGTGTGCTTTAGTTTTACTCACGTCTAACTGTATTCCCAATTGTACTGTTCCATGAAAACCGAATAACACTGTACACAACCATACAGTATCGCGCAACCGCACACGTCGTTCTCTCCTCTCGAATCCTTTTACTGACATGGATATGGTGAAGAATAATCTCTGGTTAAAATATGCTAATTTTCCCACTAGACAACATACAAGTCATTCGTGTCTTTTCTGCATGGCATTGCCGATGCCGACACATCTGAAACATGTGCTGCAGATTCTCTGTTCGTTTTTTCAGGTAGAGCCAAGTACACTTGTAATTTCCTGTGTGAATTATATTTTAGGAAATCAGAGCTTTCCAACAAAATATCATCTCTCTGTGAACATTTCATCCCCTCCTCTGACTTAATTTGTCCTCCACCCACGGTGTCTCCTCCGGAGAATTTCTTTTTGTTTCCCTCTTTAAATTTCACTGACTGCTTCATATCACCCACTGGCACTGTTGACTTTGGTTACGCGGATGTGACGTAAATATCTCTGGAATGTAATGAGGCCAGTGTTCTCATATGAGGACTTGTCCTTATATGGGCTTGGGGTTAATGAAACTGCTGTTGCCTGAGTTACCAGTGACTGTATGCAGTGCCGAAGACATCAGATGATAGCAAAGTGTCCTCCATGGTTACTATTTACAAACCCATATCAGAAAGCTGCAGATGTAAGATGGATGTGTGGTAATAGTATTCTTCGCCCCTCCCTTCCCAAGAGCTGGACAGGCAAGTGCGTATGAGTTAAATTAATACAACGACCCTCTAGCCTGACTTTTCTGTCGGCAATCTTACCTCCCACCGCAAAAGGCGTGACTTATTCTCCGCTATCTCCTCCATCTATATCAATGTTATCGGTGTACCACGCAGTGTTCCCGACAAATATAAAGCGCGTAATCAGATCTCTGGAGGCTTTTCCTCTGCAATTCCCTATTTCAGCACAATAGTTGAAGTAAATAAGAATACTGAATGGATTAATTACATCTATTACAACCAACATCATTTTGTTAATCTCACACGTGACGCTATGACAGCACTAGGTGAACAAATGCATGCAACCTCTTTAATGGCCTGGCAAAATAGAATGGCTCTTGATATGCTATTGGCCGAAAAAGGTGGTGTCTGTGTAATGTTTGGTAACAAATGCTGTACATTCATCCCCAAGCTTCTCTCTCAGTCAGAGAAGCTTAAAATGAATCTTTACACTCTAAACAAGCTTCTGCGAAGAAAATCTTACAAAACCATTTTTGCCAACAAATAGTGACAAAACAATAAGCTCAGAGACAGGCAAAATGGAAAATGTAGGTAGGCTAAGTAAATAATTTACTTTCCCTTTCGAAACAAGCAGTCCCAGGATTCTGTGGTAAAAAAAATAAATAAATTACATTTTGCGGTTATATTAGATGTGATAAGTTAAACAAAATTAATGATCATGACAAGAACAAAAGTCAACACAAATTTGGGTAAGTATTTTCATAAGCTATTCTTCCAGAGGTTGCATCAAATCTTTGGTCACGTCATATCCTTTCTACATTCGGACATCTTATCTATACATTATGTGTAATTAAACTTAGGATGGGCGACAAAACAATAATTGTAGTGATATAATTTTCGATATGTATGTATGAATGTATGTTCAATATAATTAAACCACCCATACACCAGGACAGGAGGCTGCTAATGCAATTTAAATGCTATTTGCTACCTACTATAAAACAAGAAGAAGAAGGAGAAGAAGAAGAAGAAGAGCCAATCAGAAGCCAGGATTAAAAGAGCGAATCAGAAGTCAGAAATAAAAGAACAACTCAGAAGCCAGGAATGAAAGAGCCCATCAGATGGCAGGATTAAAAGAGCCAATCAACAGCTAGGAATAAAAAGAGCCAATCATGTTGCAGGAGTAAAAGAGCCAATTAGAAGACAGGATATAAAGAGCCAATCACGTTGCAGGAATAAAAAGAGCCAATCATGTTGCAGGAGTAAAAGAGCCAATTAGAAGACAGGATATAAAGAGCCAATCATGTTGCAGGAATAAAAGAGCCAATCAGAAGCCAGGAATAAAGGAGCCAATGACGTTTGCTGGAATAAAAGAGCCAACTGAAAGCTAGGATTAAAACAGCCATTATAAATCAGGATTAAAACAGCCAATCAGATACCAGGAATAAAAGAGCCAATCACGTTGCAGGAATAAAAAAAGCCAATTAGATGCAAGGAATGAAAGAGCCAATCAGAAGCCAGGATTAAAAGAACCAATCACGTCACAGTAATGAAATAGCCAATCAGTAGACAGGATTAAAAGAGACAATCAGAAGCAAGGATTAAAAGAGACAATCAGAAGCCAGGAATAAAAGAACCAATAAGAAGGCAGGAATAAAAGAGTGAATCAGAAGCCAGGATTAAAACAGTCAATCAAAAGCCAGGATTAAAAGAGCAAATCAGAAGACATGAAAAAAAGAGCCAAAAACGTTGCAGGAATGAAAGAGCCAATCAGAAGCCAGGATTAAAAGAGCCAATAGAATTCAGGATTAAAAGAGGAAATCAGACGCCAGAAATAAAAGACAAATCACGTTGCAGGAATAAAAACAGGCAATCACGTTGCAGGAATAAAAGAGCAATCAGAAGCCAAGATTAAAACAGCCAATAAGAAGCCAGGAATGAAAGAGCCAATCAGAAGCCTGGATTAAAAGAGCCAATCAAACGGCAGGATTAAAAGAGCCAATCAGAAGCCAGGATGAAAGAACCAATCAGACGCTAGGAATAAAAGAGCCAATCATGCTGCAGGAAGAAAAGAGACATTTAGAAGCCAGGATTAAAAGAGCCACTCAGAAGCCAAGAATAAAAGAGCCAATCATAAGCCAGGATTAAAAGAGCCAAGCAGAAGTCAGGAACAAAAGAGTCAAAGACAGGAATAATAGAGCCAATCACGTTGCAGAAATAGAGGTATGCTTAAAGACACCATGGTTTACAGGTTTGTAGTTGGAGCAGAATAAGAAAAATACCAGTAAGCGAAATGAGTGACACTGAAGAAAGGTCACTAAACTTCGGTAGTTTGGAGATAATTTGGCTATTTACAATCTGACTAGAAGGCCTATTAGAAGGCATGGTACCTTCTGCAGTTCAGGTAAATAAAGGCCCCAGTCACTATTTGAGGAAATACGGTAAACCAATAAAACTATATATCCAGTTTTAATTGTATCTGTTTAATCAGTAACTCAGTTTATAAATGTAGTTATTATTAACTTAGACTGAACCTTCTATTAACAAAGAGTCTGTACCTCTGCTGTTGCTCCTTCTTGAGCTCCTCTGCTGTCAGGTTGTAGAATTCTCGAAGCACATGTTGGGAGAGGCTCTGAACTCTTGAGGTTGTCTGTCCAGCTGAGCTCTGACTGGCTCCCCTCTCTGAAGAATATTTATATGAAATATTTACATACATTTTAATTATATATATATATATATATACAAACATGTAACCTGTGTAACTGTGTAATAATTTCTATATATTCTTTTTTTAGTCGTTACAGGTATTTGGCATACAGAAGTTTTGTCAGCTCATGTGTCGTCCTTCGAATGAGGACTGAGTCTCCAGACGGTACCTACACTGGTTTCCGACCTGTGCTGGATTGAAGCGTGACACATATCCCGCAATGGTGTCTTCCTTGGATTGCACAGAGAACTCAGAGTAAAGATCCTCTGGAATGGGGATCTTCTTCAGCTCTTCAGTAAAAGGCGCTGGGTCAGGGACAACATTCTCAAATACAAGGGCGATGAGTTAATTTACATAGCCTTATGGAATAAATTAGTTATTAGTTGTTTAAATAAAAGGTTTTACAAACTTTTTTGTAAAATATTCGTTAGTTTTCATGTAATATTGCTTTTTTTTGTAATGCTCTTCTTTTACTTTCAAGAAAAGAAAAATGGACTTAATATGTAATGTTGCACTGTGTGTAATAAATGGTGATAATTTACTTACTGAATGTCGCATCAATCTTCCTTCACTTGAGGCTGTATCCCCCCTTCTTTGCTTTAGGGAAGACCACTTCAACTGTGGGTGGTTGGCATTCTCATTGAAGTGGAATGCTTTGAGATAGAGTCCGCAACAACAATGCATACTTAGAAACTATGTAACGAGTGCGTCTTTTATTAGTGCAATACTTGGTACAAAGAAATAAGTCTGCACGCTGTGCTAAACTCCCAATAACCAATTGTTATTCTGTTTCAATCTGCGAGATCATCCTCAGGCCTCAGGAATATGTCACAGATCAAAACTTTGCCCATGTAAGAGAATAAAATTATTGGTTATTGGGAGCTTAGCACAGTGTGCAGACTTTATTTCTTTGTACTTTGTAGCATCCAGCACACATGCAATAAGCCAGCAAAATGACCCCAACAGGGTAATCACCCGACCCTGTTTATTAACTTATTTCTTTTTTGTGATAATGATGGCTGGCTCTACATTATCGCTTACATAATAACATCTGCATTACCTGCAAAGCATCCCAATGAATGGGTACACCACTTCTCTTTCCTCTTTCAACTGCAATGTGAATATATATTCCAAAGACATATGATTTGGGAATAACTATTTTCAGTACTCAGTCAAACTATTACTTCATATCTGTACCGTTACAATAAAAAAAAGTATCAAGAGAATTTGAAGTAATATTTAACATTTGGATACCTAAAAAAATTATATTTTTTCTGTAACATTACAGACAGTAGAACCATACATGACAAACTGTGTGCAACCAGAGGAGTTGAAATTTGCAACTACTCTAAACCCTGCCAGTTTACACAATGCGAACAGACGAGACGTGTATCATTTCCATACCACGACTCTTAAGTGTTTCTGTCAGCTTTCTGTAGCGCAGAGCGTCAGAGAATCATCTATAAAATTTCACCAACATGCCGTTTACTGTGTCAACTCCAGGTCAACTCAGGAAAATGGACGCTCTCTTTCTTGGTATTCCCCGTGGAAGAAATGAAGCGTTTCTTCCTCTTGAAAGCATTCATTTCTACACTGTGAACGCCGTGTTATCGCTTATCATTATCGGTTACAAATTTACAAGAGGGATATCTGCTGTCGGACTTCCAATGAAAGCAACTTAGCTTCTAGCATCTAGACACACACTATTACACGATTCAATTCACGTGACTTTACTGGCATGACTGCATACAAGACAAGGTTGCCAAAGCATATTTACTACAAACTATACAATCATCATAAACATAAACAGTTTTTTAAACCATATTAAAACCAGACACCTGCCACCTGACAGGCTGAGTCACAGCAACGCCATCAGCCGGCTTGATTCCAGCTGAGATGGCGGAGTTTACCGCTGCAACTTTTCTCTGCAGCTAAAACAGTTTCGTCTAGTCGTGAACTTAGTCTTCTTTAAACATCTTTAATAAGTCTATGAATAAAAGGAAATGTGAAATCCCAAAACATGGGACATTTACCAGGTTTAATTTGCCTGGAATAGCACAAAATAATGTCAGGCCTATCTCCATTCAAAAATCTGCTGAATTAATAAATAAATGTGCACTATAAATATAAAGACACATTTATTAGTAGACTAATTAGCAATAAAATAACCAGTTAAAAATCGAATAGTCAAAAAATCTGCACCGAGAACAATTTGGTGGTTACACTCATTGCAGGAGATAAATCCTTGTGTTTTTTTCCAGTAGCCTCAGACTGTTTCCTCGTAGGCTGCTCTTGTTTTCTTGTTTTCCGTTGGAACAATTAATAAGAATGCTCTTGTTTGGCATTTCTGATTGGCTGTTATCTAACCTAATTAAAGTTTGAATGTCAAATTTATAACCGTTGCATTTGTTTAAAACTCATGAATATAATTTCTATTCATGACTTTTTTGCTCACTAGAAAACTAATGATAATGATATTCCAACTGTTCAGTTAAAATCAAACAATTCAGTGACATGCTTTTTTAATGATATAACACATAATAATTCAATTCAATTCAATTCAATTTTATTTATATAGCGCCATATCATAACAAAGTTATCTCAGGGCACTTTTTCGAGTAGAGCAGGTCTAGACCGACTCTTTGTATTTACAGAGACCCAACAGTTCCCACCATGAGCAAGCACTAGGCGACAGTGGCAAGAGAAAACTCCCTTTTAACAGGTAGAAACCTCGTGCAGAGCCAGGCTCTAGGTGGGCAGTCATCTGCCTCGACCAGTTGGGTTATAATAATAATAATAATAATAATAATAATAATAATAATAATAAATAATAACAATAAAACAATAACAATAATTAAATAAATACATATAATATAAATATAATAAATAATATAAATAATAATCATAATACTAATCCTTATTTGTCATTCACTGATGTGCTTTTTTACACAAAAAAAATAATCAACATTAAAATTCAGGGTGGGCAATTCGCCTAAATTTTATTTGATGGGGTTCGGTTAGGGACCTGGATAATGGTCAGGGGGGCGCTGGCCCAAAAAAGGTTGAGAAACACTGATGTAAAGGAAATAATAAACCTTTGCAGTTACACTAACAAAAACATTCAATTTCACTAACCTCTACTTCTGATGTGATTTTTCAGAGTGGCCTTGGAAAGTTGGGTGCCAACAGATCTTTTTGGAAGGGGATGGGTCTGGCAGCCAATACTCCGGGAAGGTCTGGCCTGGGAACAAGGTCTTATGGGTCCCTAAGAATAATTTTAGATACATTGGAGATAGGGTGGTAATAGTAGGGGAGACCAGGGACAGTTGTAACACTTTTTGCAATGGATGGTTGGTTGTAACATGTCTAAAATACACATAATTAATCATTAAAATACTCAAAATGAAAAAGATTATTTATCATTCATGTTATTGTGACTATTAATTTCTTTTATTAAATAATGATTAGCCTACCTTTCTTCACACTACATGACAAAAAAGAGGGGAAGCCGTCAAATTATAATACAAGAAAATTATTTAATGGGTAGAACACACATCCTCAAAAAAGTTTAAACATGAAATGAAAATGAATGAGTTTGAGGACAACATTCCCAACAAGAAACAACAACATTCCCAACAAGAAATGACAACATTCCCAATAAGAAATGACAACATTCCCAATGGGGGGAGGGGGGGGGGGGGTGTGATGGAATTAGTCTGAGTCACAGTTGTGGGAAGTGTAAAAGTCCCTTCCATCTGTGCAGTCCTTGTGTGCCCAGGCCAGGAATAGCACTGGAGCCAGACCTCTCTTGACCTGGAGTAGCTCTCCAGGCACACGATGCAGAATTCATCTTCATCAGATGAGTCCTGATTTTTCTGCTTCTTGCTGGGTTTGGGTTTTTTTTTGTTGCTGAAATTCATTTTTCTGTTAGCTTTAGACCTGTTTTTCTCAGCCTCCAGTTGATTTTTTATGGGGGTATCTGTAGGGACAGTGGTTTACCTTCTTTTCCTCCCCTTTGTGGTCTGCTTTCTTGGTCCAGCTTGGTCCAAAGTCGTATCCATAGCAGAGGATGATGACTGAGGCTCAAGCTCAGGCTCAAGCTCAAGCTCAGGCTCAGGCTCAAGCTCAGGCTCAGGCTCAAGCACCACACACATGGTGTGATAGGGGAGGATGCTGCAAGTGGCATGGAGGATGCCACTGTTGCCACAGTGGGTGTTGCTGGTGTCACTGCTGGCTGTGGGTGGTCTGTGACTAGGGATGGTGCAAAATCACTGTCACTGAAAATATCCCTATTAAAAGGCCAAATTCCAGTGCACATGAACCCTGCCTGAATATTTGATGCCGATGCAGCCAGGGGAAGGGCTCTCTTCACAATGCTCGGCAGATCATAAATGGTCATTGTGACTCCTGGATGAGCTTTCATCCAGCTGTCACAGCAGTTGTTTACTAGCTTCTTCAGTGGCCCATATACACTGTGATCTAAGGGCTGCAGCTTATGAGAACAGTGTGGGGAGAATGAGAGGAGGATGATCCCATGGCTCCTGCAAAAATCAGTTGAGTATGTCCAGTAAGCTCACGCCACATACTGAGAAATTCTTGCTAATTTAGTACACATCCGGGTATTTCTCACATACACAAAATCCACATACTAGGCAGTTGGAACGCACTACATACTCAATTTGACGTCATAGTGCGTTAGCATGCGATTCTGAACACAGCCATGGACAAAATTAACAAATATCTCAATGATGATTTGCAAATTGCTTTGGGACATCAAGTTAAATGAAACATGAGCTACCAATTACATATCTGCAAGTCTGAATGCACAAATCTCTGCAGACAAATCTGTTATATTTTCAAATCTCAATACATATGAAAAACTAGTTAAGCATTTATAAATCTCAGGAATCACCTTGATAAATCACTGTGCACACTCAGTATATACATTATATACAGTGCCTTGAAAAAGTTTTCAGACCCTTGATAAAATCTCACTTTTTTACTGGATAACAAATACTGCTGTAATATTTCTTTCCATGTAATATCTTAATTCAAAATATGACTACTCAGAATGATTTTTTCAACTTTAACTTCATATTTTGACAAAGTTCTGAATACTTTTGCAATGCACTGTATGTGCATCAATCTGTAATGCTTATGTTTTACATCTTTCAGAGCAATGAGGTGGGCAACAGCCTGAGGATGGAGAAAGAAGGTTTGGTGAGAGGTCTTTCAGTATTGGCCAACGCGAGTGTTTTAAGATTAGAAATAATTGTTAATCAAAAATCTCATGTGTAAGTATGTAATGTAAGCACCCACTGTCATCCCATACAATATTGATATCAAGATATTCAGTCAAAGGCATCATATTTTATTTTGTCCATGTGGCCAAGGCCTATACTGAAAAGTCATCCATGTCCTGCCATGTGTCTTTGTTGTTGGTTATTTTGTGAATATAACTATGGAATAAACTAATTATACAATGCTACTGAACGTGTCCTTTTCTCCATTTAACAGGGGATAGCACAGATGTGTAATCTTGAATATACTAACTGTTTGGGTGTAGCTGATTCAGTGTGTGTGTGACTGAAATCACTAACCTTTTGTTTTATTCATTTTGCCAAGACATTTTTAGAAGGTAAGGGGACAGAAAATGTTCCATAAACACATTTACAAGTAAACCCCTTTATTGTCCTAATGAACCCATATTTGGGGATAATGCAAAACCAGCGTAGTCATGGGATGGATCAGGAAACTTCTGCCTTATCTTCAGAACCACACATGATGGAATTACCACCTGGACATGTTTTCCTAGGTATCCCCAGCACCAGCAAACAAAGTTTCTGTATGATGTGTGTCTGTACCACCTATGAAAACAAAAAGTAGGACATTTGCTTCACATTTCTAGCATATAACTGAAACTTGTTAACTTAAACTGAATAATACAATACATACACATGTTGTTGTGCCTCCAATTCACCATAGTGCTGCCTGTAGCTGTACGCAGCCTGCAGGAGCCATGGATTGAGGCACACCGCATCTAGACCAGGGTGGGCTGTCATGCATTCTATCTCTTCCTCCACCTCTGCACACTTGGCCATGACCTAATTCACACAATGGTAGACACACTGACCAACAACTGCCTAGGGAAGACAGGATTCCACCATGTTACTAGACAAAACAATAGGCATTTTTATAACTTAAAACACACAAAATGTACCTTATTGACTTCCCTACAGCACACATTCTCCCAAGCTTCTGGCATGAAGGCACAGTGGCATATACAGACTCAGTTTTACTACAATGCAAGTCAGGTTTGTAGCAGTTGTATTAATTTCAATAATATGCAACAACACATTATAATATTTTACACAATTTTCTATCCTGCCAAGATTTGGAGGCTATGCAAAATTGTAGCCACAGAGGAAGAAATTTACAAAAGTTAAGCCATCGTCTGATTTCACATATCTCTGTTTCTGACATGTAACCTAGTCTATGTAGGTGATATGAGGGGGGATAAATATCAGTAGATTGACTGCTGTGTATTGATAAATCTGTGGCGCTGCCCCAGTCCCTCCCTCCTGTCAGCTTCGCCTCGGATCTATAATAATCAATATTATAACTATATAGCTGGGGTTGTTCAGACACACACACACACACACTCATAGCTAATGCTGTAGTAAGTGGACAGGTTATAGTAGAGGAACAAATCCCCAAAAAAGGCTTTAGTTTTTGAGATACCCCTACCTGAGGTAGAACAAAGAACAACCATTTTTATCATAACTTTAATATGTCTAGTTTTTGAAATGGATGGTTGTATAAAAATATTTTACTGCAAAATTAGTTGTTTTTTTTTGGTTGTTGTTTGGATCCTCCCCAAAACCAAAAATAGCGAAAATTTAGGCTTCTCCAAAAGGGACAGCATCTGCCTAAGCACATGTATATCTGGAAATAATGATCACAATGTCACCAAATTTGGACTGGATGTTCACAGACAGTTATTGAACACATTCAAACAAAGATTCCATCAATACCTTTGTCCATCTTTAAAATATATACACTTAAACACACATAAATTATAGGCGGAAATTGAATAGGAAATTAAAAATCCAAAAGGTATGTATATGTCTGTCATTATTAAAGTAAGGAGACCAATCACCAAAAAATGTAATTTATATCTACCAAAGATTGTTATCTTATCATAAAAGTAGGTTATTTGACTATTCACTTCACCCTCTGATGTCATTAGCCCCTAACAGGTAGCTAGTGCAGCCTGCACTTCAAACTGACATACGATGGGGCCCTATTGGTGTAAATGTGTGAAGAGAAGGACACAAACCATAGATTAAGTTAAAAGGTATAACTATTATAATTTATATAATAATAAACATTTCTTTATCATTCTAAATTCAATTCAGTTTTATTTATATAGCGCCATATCATAACAAAGTTATCTCAGGGCACTTTTTCGAGTAGAGCAGGACTAGACCGACTCTTTATATTTACAGAGACCCAACAATTCCCACCATGAGCAAGCACTAGGCGACAGTGGTAAGGAGAAACTCCCTTTTAACAGGTAGAAACCTCGAGCAGAACCAGGCTCAAGGTGGGCGGTCATCTGCCTCGACTGGTTGGGTTGAAGGGGGAGGGGGGGAGCGGGAGAGAGAGAGCAGGAGGAAAGAGAACATACAGCAGCACGGTACAGTTCCACATAGGGATGTAAAGCAATAGTTGTGGTAATGGTATTGATGATAACACCAACAGAAATAATACTAAGAGCAATATTATAATAGTTATACTAATAATAAGAGCAATAACAGTAATAGCAGCAGCGGGTGCAGAGCAGGAGCACGGGGGCAGCAGGTGGCTGCAACCATAGATCCAGACTCTACAGCTCCGGAGGCAGAAATACCTGCAGAAAGCAACAGAAGGAGAGAGGGAGAGAGAGAGGAGAGAAAGCACACAACTACGGGAAGACGTTGAGTTAGTAACAAGCATTGATGGGATAAGAGATGGAGAGGAAGAGGAGGAGAGAGGAGCTCAGTGCATCATAGGAAGTCCCCCGGCAGTCTAGGCCTATAGCAGCATAACTAAGGGGGGGCTCAGGGGTCACCTGAGTCAGCCCTACTATAAGCTTTATCAAAGAGGAAAGTCTTAAGCCTACTCTTAAATGTGAGGAGGCTGTCCGCCTCCCGTACACAAACTGGGATCTGGTTCCACAGGAGAGGAGCTTGATAGCTGAAGGCTCTGGCTCCCATTCTACTTTTAGAGACTCTAGGAACCACAAGGAACCCTGCATTCTGGGAGCGCAGTGCTCTAGTGGGGTAATAGGGTACTATGAGCTCTTTAAGATATGATGGTGCCTGACCATTAAGGGCTTTGAAGGTGAGGAGAAGGATTTTAAATTCTATTCTGGATTTTACAGGGAGCCAGTGTAGAGAAGCTAATATTGGTGAAATATGATCTCTTTTTCTGGTTCTTGTCAGTAAACGTGCCGCAGCATTCTGAATCAGCTGGAGAGTCTTAAGGGACTTATTGGGGCAGCCTGTTAATAGAGAGTTACAATAATCCAGCCTAGATGTAACAAATGCATGGACTAGTTTTTCTGCATCTTTTTGAAACAGGATGTGCCTGATTTTTGCAATGTTACGTAAGTGAAAAAAGGCAGTTCTTGAAGTTTGTTTTATGTGGGAGTTAAAGGACATATCCTGATCAAAGATAACTCCAAGATTCCTTACGGTGTCACTGGAGGCCAGGGCAATGCCATCTAGACATTGTCACTGGCCAAGTTGCCTCTGAAAAGGTGGCAAAAGGTTTGTCTTATTTCCTTGAAGATGCTCAACACCAAAAACAACTGTTCATAGAGCAGCACCTTGCGAATGACACAAGAACAAAGAGGTTCTGGGAACCAAATAAAGTAAAATGCTGAGTCACCTTTTCAGAAATAAGAGCACCTGTATCGAAAAACAAGTCTGGACAGCATCTTGGTGAGGAAAGAACACAGGACGATCATGGCAAGAAAGGCTGCGGGTCTGGATGGCATCAGCTCAAGGCTCCTCAAGCCCTGTGCAGACCAGCTGTGCAGGATAGTTGAGCACTTTTACAACCTCAGCCTGAAGCTGGGAAGAGTGCCACAGCTGTGGAAAACATCCTGCGTGGTACCAATGCCAATGACCCCGCTCCCCAAGGACCTCAACAGCTACAGGCTGGTGGCACTGACATCGCACCTGATGAAGACCCTGGAGAGGCTGGTCCTTGTCCATCTCCACCCCCTGGCAAGCCCATCAATGGACCCACTACAGTTCACCTATCAACCTGACATTGGGGTGGCTCTCTCACTTGGCTGGGAGCACTGTGAGAATCATGGTTTTTTATTTCTACAGTGCCCGCAGTCCCATACAGCCCACGCTTCTGAGGGACAAGTTGGAACGCACAGGGAACAGTCCTGGCTCCCTTCATTTTCACCCTCTACACTACAGTTTTCACGTACAACTCAGCTAACTGCCACCTGCAAAAGTTCTCTGACGACTCTGCAACCGTCTACCTCATCACAGATGGGGATGACAGAGAGAATTGACCCAGGGCGCTTTGTGGACAGGTGCCAGCAGAACTGCCTCCAGATCAATGCAGGAAAAACCAAAGAGCTGGTGGTGGACTTCCACAGGTGCAAACACTCTGCTTCTATACCAGTGAACATCCAGGGAATGGAAACTGAGATGGTGAAATCGTACAAGTACCTGGGTGTTCACCTGAATAGTAAACTGGACTGGGCTGACAATACAATAGCACTATACAAGAAAGGCCACAGAAGACTCTATCTGCTGAGGAGACTCTGTTATGGAGGCTAGGTAGGACCCCAATAAGCAGAACGACAGACTCGACAGCAACAGTTCACAAGCCCCCCTTCCCCCTTCAACCCAACCGGTCGAGGCAGATGACCGCCCACCTTGAGCCTGGTTCTGCTCGAGGTTTCTACCTGTTAAAAGGGAGTTTTTCCTTGCCACTGTCGCATAGTGCTTGCTCATGGTGGGAACTGTTGGGTCTCTGTAAATATAAAGAGTCGGTCTAGACTTGCTCTATTCGAAAAAGTGCCCTGAGATAACTTTGTTATGATATGGCGCTATATAAATAAAACTGAATTGAATTGAATTGAAAGTTTTATTAGTAACAGGGGAAGTCGGGAAGGGGAGAAAATCAGGGGTGATCCTGGACGAGAGGTGAGTCCAAACCAGAACCCAGGCAGGGCGGAGGCGAGACCGTGGAGGTCCAGGCAGGCAAGGAAGCAGGCTTGAATAGTGGATGGGAAGCCGAGCAGGCAGGGCAGGCAGATGGTTAGCCAAGAAGGCTGGAGACCAGGCATATATATATATATATATATATATATACATATATATATATATATATATATATATATGTGTGTGTGTGTGTGTGTTTACACCTTGCGGTATCAAAACCAGCAGTTTCTCACTAAAAGCTTCTTCCTTGAGGAAACAAACCCACACACATCTGAGCTCTCATACTGTGAGAGACTGAAGCACAATGCAATGGATATATCATCCATTGCTGTTGCATGGTATCTTCAGCCATCATTTCAACCCTTCTTGATATGTTTGTGTCTGAGAGCTGTAATCCTACTATTTGTCTGATGTAGGCATATAATTGTTCTACCGAGGCCAGAAAACACAAACAATTTCTGCATACATGAAAGCTTTCTTGTGTTTAACTAAAATTCATGCAGCTGGAGGTAAAGGGTGTCCTTAAAAGTTGTGTAATCCATCCAATGCTTTACAATGTACAACAGACTCACAGCAACAGATCAAGAGGTAGAATCCTACAACAAAAGATGGCTTCACCTTGCAAGCAACCGAGACGGAGGGAGAAGAGAAAGAGAGGAATGAAGACGGACTGTCTAAGAAACCCATAAGTCAGTTACAATGTCTATTTTGTGCTATATGTGTAATAATTTGTAATATATTATACCATATGATATCGGAATACAGAAGTCAAACGGAAAGTGTCAATTAAATTTAGGGGTAAATTTGTTTGGTTTAAATTTTGGATGACCTGTCCCTTTTAACTTACTGAACTTATGATGGTGGTGAAGTATAAAACACAAAAAAAATACTATTTAGTAACAAAATTAACAAAACCTAAATACATTGGCAGCATTTGAGAAAACAAAATTAAAAAACCTAAAACAACATACCAAAACAGAAAAGATAGGGACTGTAATTCTTCTTTTGTTATTAGTCAGCATTTATTGCTTTATTTTAACAGGAGTTGAGATAAAAGCTACGGCAGCAGAGATCAAAATAATAAGGGAATATTTAAGACAAGGGCAGTCATATGATGTTATCGCAATGACTTTAACTAAACTAACACTAAAATGTGTTGTAAAACTGTAAAACTTCACATTAAGGGATGAGTTTATGTGATCACTTCGTGAATTGACTCCACGGGGGACCCTGTCATGGACATGTATTAGGTTTGTGAGATGTACCTTACCTCCATGGGTCCAGATTACTTGTGTCATGCAGACAGGGGTTCTTGCTGTTACACTCTGGTGACAGACACGAAGACCTGTTTAACATCCAGGAATGCCCCCCTCATCCTAACCTTTAATTAGGATCCTTTAGTTGAATTTAAACCATTCTTGGACGTTCGGATAATTTTATTGGAAACCAAAGTTGGACATTTTTTCGTCGTCACTTGCAGTACCACTTTTTTTGGGAGGGTGGGAGTGGGGGGCTGTTGCTCCACAGATGGACTTTATAGAATGAGATCACATTTTTGGACCTGTCAATCATCTTGCCTCATTTGCATAAAAACCTCACCTGCTTTAATTTATTGTAAGCAGTAACTTACTCAGCGACAGACAGTCCTGAACAAGCACAAGGAAAATACGTTTATTGCAGATTATTTCATAAACAAACATGGGGAAATCTGTTGATGAAACCCTTTATTTCAAACCATTTTTATTGAAAAGAAAAACAAACAATAACTGAGTTGTGATACTGCAGTTTAGAGAATTAAATACACGTTTTGGAATGGCTGTCAGTGCTTATCAATGGAACAATTAGAGAATATAATCTTCTGATTGGAAGGCCATGACCCTTTGACCTCTGGAAGAATTGTAACAAAAAACCTTCTGAGACATGGGGAGAAGTATTACTGATAGGTCTCAGAACACTGTCAGTTCATGAAACCTGACACTAGAAGGCACTAATAACTGCTTCTCAGGTATAACTGCTAAAATTGTGCAAAGATTACAAAATATAAAGTGGCACATTAAAACAGAGATGTGTGTTGTAACACACTTAAAACCTCAAAGCCTGCTGAATATTCCGAAGTCCCACTATCTCTCACAAAGCCATCTTGGGCTGACTAAGGACAGGGCAACCTTGGGCTTAGGACCTCTCTTTTTTTAGGAGAGCTGCTGGGATCTCCTTCTGTGCCTTCTGCAGGAAGGCAGTGATGTTGGCGGGGTTGACTAGTATGCAGTCAGAGAATTGTTTCACATTCCTCAGTTATGCATTTGATCAGGTACATCATGCAGCTCCACAGCCAGAGATACCTGCCGAAAGGGACAGGGAGAGAGAAGACAGAGAGGAAAAAACAATAAAAAGGGGGGGGGGGGGCACATAACAAAGACTTGTGGAACTTACGTGATTTTTTGATGTGGACGGCTTGTCAGTGGGACAGCAAGTCCTTCCTGGACATCTTTGCCATGGACTGCAGCGTGAACAAAGCTCCTTGTATATGTTTACGGGGAGCTTTGACATCAGGCAGTTGTGCCTCAAGCAGAAACTTCAGAAAGCACTGCACATTGCTGTACTGCTCAATGATGATGAGCTGGGTTGTCACGGCATGCTTCTTCAGCCAATCTACCCATCTAATAGGGAGATCAAATACACACACAATAAACAAACATCAATATGTAGTTCTTAAATACTTGGATGCTAAACTTGGAAGGATTAGTGATTATAAAGTAAAAACAGTGGAAGGATTAGTGATTTGGATTTTGTCCTTTTATTAAAATGAGTGATTATAATGCAAAGATTGGAAGGATTAGACATTTGGATTTTATCCTTGGAATTGGATCTCGGTGAGAAATGATTTACTCAAGGAGCTTGTCTCTGTTCCTCAAAAACCCCAAAGTCATCTCAGGCACTGTTTTCTCCGTCATAAAAATTATCCACTGGCGGATAGGGGTCACACACTGTCTGGTGTTCTCTGCTTGTCTCTTGCCAGGGCAGGTGATGTGCTGAAACCAGGTTTTGTGCTGAAACCAGGTTTTTTGGAATTATGTTAAAATGTGTCATACGATGCTTAATACATTTATACACAGTGTTATTACACATCTTGACATAAAATGAAATACTAAATAATGGGATTTAATAAAGTTTATGAAGCATTTTATGGGTTCAAGCACCACTTTTGTTCATGTCCCACAACTGTGGTCTCAATGTTGAGACACATAAAATGAACTAATTCAATTACAATATGACATTGTTTCAGATTAAATTGTTTCGTATAAATATTACTTTACACGAAATTAAAAATCTTTATTTTGTTTACTGATCATTTATGATTTTTTCATCTAAATGTGCCTGTCCCACACTTCTGAGTCCTTACCGCGACACTGAACAAAACGTTTTTTCAGATTGTGGCAGGTGTGGCTGGCTAAAACCGAACTAATAGACATGTTCTGTCTGTTCTGTTCTCTGCGTCCGTAATTGTTGTTATTGCTCAAGTATATTTTGTTTTCATGTTTACTATCACTCTCTTGTCCTCTCCTCTCTGCTCTGTGTAAACACAGCCTGCAGTTCAGTCAAATTTTCACTGAATTTTTGACACGTGACTGTTGGTCTCAGCGTCATTCAAGGATTCCACAGAGTGCAGAATTTCATGTTTTTTACAGGATCAGGTTAATTTTTTGCGAAATTTTAAATGAGACAGAATAAAGTGATTTTGATGAAATATGACTATTTTAAGCTTAAATTTGGTTAGTTTTCCTGACGGAAGCGTGTCACACATAATCAGTGAAATCAGGAATATAAATTCAGACCGGCTACCAAAAGGAGAAAGATAAACAATTTCATCAGTGCAGATAATTAGTGGGAAAAAACCTTCACAGTACCAAAAATGTGTTCCATCCTCCAGAGGCCTGTACAACGAAGCAAGTTCAACATACCCAGGATATCTTTTCGTTATCTGGCTTCACTAAGCCTAACAATTGTGATCACGCTAAGTGGTCACACGACAGTGGTTATCAACTCGGTAAGTCAACCCAGGGTTTCCTCATCTAGCCATGAGCGCGTTCACATAAAAGGGGCGGTGTTTGCAGCATATGACCAATCACAAACATGTCTACTGGCAGCAGAGTGGCATACTTTACAAACGAAGAACAAACTATAATATTAGAGAAATACAAAGAAATTAAACACATCATCCAGGCTAAAAGCAACACAGCTGCAGCTGCCAAATGCAGGAAGAGCAGCTGGCAAAAAACTGTGTGAATATATAATGTTAAATTAACAGGCTTATGATATCACCGGCTAACCCCAAATCCTGCTTCGTAGTACAGGCCTTATTTCCAGCTGAGTGAAAGACAAACAGGTTTGCTGTCTTCCAAAACCTTTTTCACACTTTCACCTGCTATCTGTGGCCAAACGGCGAGGTTCTCTGGAATCAGTGCCAATTTGACCCAGGTGGCATCAATCTCCCCTCATTTGGAGCTAAATGGTACTAATGGTAGTTGATCAAAGGAAAGAAGTGTTGAGTCATAATTTCTTTGTGGTGGTGTTTCAGGCCATTTTGAGTTGGTGTAGGTTTGTAGTGAAGGACAATGTCAATGTAATGATGTTTCTGGAATAGCATGAATTAATTTGGATTCATTATTTGGAATGGGTTAGGTTTTGGGATTTGTTATTTGGAATAAATTAGGGTTTGGGATTTATTATTTGGAATATGAAGGGTTTTGGATTCTGAATTTGGAATAGGTTAGGGGTAGAATCGTATACTTGGAATTTAGGAGTCAGTATTTGGAATTAGACTATAATTACATTGTAATGAGTAAGTGTTGAGTCCACATTTGTGGTGGTTAGGAGCACATTTCAGGACAGTCCCGAGTTGACTGGTGATGGTTTGTAGTGAAGGATTTTTGAATCCCATACTTGGAGGGGGGATCAGTATAATTACATCGTATTCTTTGAATTTGGATTTATTTTTTGGAATGGGTTAGGGTTTAGAATTCATTATTTGCAATGAATTAGGGGTTAGAATTCATTATTTAGAATAAGTTAGGGTTTTGGATTCATTATTTGGAATGGGTTAGGGTTTTGGATTCAAAATTTGGAATAAGTTTAGGATTAGGGTTGTGTTCTTGTAATTTAGATTCATTGTTTGGAAAAAGTTTAAGGTTACACTGCAAAAAAGGAATTTCAAGAAAGTAAAAATTCCTTGTTTCTGGTAAATTTGTCTAAAAAGAAAAATAATCTTGTCTAGCATGTTTTACATTAGAAAAAAATCTCATTTTAAGGAAATATATCTAGCTTTGTCTTAATAAGATATTTCAGCTAGTATTGAGCTAGATTTAACCAGTAACTAGCTATAACAATGGTTTCCATAATATTCCAGCAGAGGAACAAGATTGATTTACTTATTTTAAGAATAAGACCTCTTGAACAACTTCTCAATTGAAGAAGTGAAATCTAAGTAAGATGAAATATCTTAAATCAAGGCAATATATGCTTGTTTTTTGTCTGACAAGATATTTCTTCACCAGGCACTTTTTATGTTAGAGCATTTCACGTGTTTCAAGCTTTTTAGTCTTCAAGTACTTAATAAGATACTATAACTTGTATTACTGAGATTGTATTACTGGTTCTGAGTAACTTATTGCTTAAAACTAGAATTACCAGAATTAACTCCCCCGAAATTAACAGGGTTCGTACAAAGTCTTGAAAGTGTGGAAAATGCTTAATGCTTAATTTTCACCGTTATGTTTTCAAGGTTAGGAACATGCTTGAATTTGAAAAATGCTTGATTTTCAACATTTCAACATCTGGTGTTTCATCTACAATCACTCATGTAAACCTAAAATCTTTTAATGTTTCAAATGAAACATCGCCATATTTGTTTGTTGTCTCCTGGTATTTATAGGCACAATTTAGATGTGATGACAAAGGCTTCGAGAGTCTGGACATTTTTGGTTTAGGTACCTTGAAAGTGCTTGACTTTTACAGTAAAGCTATACGAACCCTGTTTATTATAAGAAGGTTTAAAGCACTGTTACATTTGTTATCTTGCCATAGATCTTACATTTACATTTTCATTTTCACCTTGACCACCAATGGTCTTTATGTTGTTTTTGAATCCGTAGTTCTGTGCAGCCTCTGGATATAATAAATCAACAATAAAGAAGTAAAAAGAAATGTGAGATTAATGTCTGTCTACTCAGGGCAGCATGGTGGTGTAGTGGTTAGCTCTGTTGCCTCACAGACAGAAGGCTCCTGGTTTGACTCTGCTGGTTGGCTACTTCTTTTAAGCACAATATACTATTTTTTTCACTGTAAATTCTAGGTTATATAGCCTTATTTCAAGACAATAGCACTACATTTAAGCACATTTTCCAAGCACAATTTGCTTACATTTTGGCATTTTGTGTAGTTTTAAGGCCCATTACGGTCTTTCAGTGGCTATACTTTTTCTAGTTTTAAGAATTCTAGCCAAGCAAAATTTGCTTACCCCATTGGCAGATTTTTTTTTGCTCAATACAGGACAATTTGATTATATTTAACAATATTTGGCTTATTTCTAGTAGGGCTGTTTTTGCAGTGTAGGATCGTGTTCTTGGAATTTGGATTGAATATTTTGAATGGGACTATAATTACATTGTAATGACTAAGTGTTGAGTCCATATTTAGTTTAAGTAATCTAGTTAGTTCAACAGGTGGTTAGGAGGCATTAACCTTCACACACAGGTGACAGGTAGGTTTCAGTAATTTCAAGCAGTCTTTTCAGATTGGCAGAGCTCCAAAAGCTCAACTACATTCAGTAGAGCATTTTTCAATATTTATGAGTCACCAAGTCAAGTTTCCTCAGATTGTTGCCTTCAAGTCTCAAATCAAGTCGAGTCTTCAGGTATTCAAGTTTCAAGTCTCACAGCAGATGAGTCAAAGTCAAGTTACAAGTCCTCATTTATGCTATTTAAGTCCAACTCGAGAACAAGTTTCCAGTCTACAGCTCAGGCATGAAGTTAGATGCTAAAAAAACATCTTTCTAAAGCTTTTCTTTTTTTTATTAAATTCAGTTTCATATTAAACCTCCAAAATCATTCACATTAAGGTATTATGATTCTTAAGTCAAACAGGACTGTTAACGGAACATAAGGGACTGTAACACTCTTTGTCTGACAGAGACATGACTGTTGGATCAAGTCATATGCCCAGCCGAGTCCTTCTCTGTTTTCCGTGCGGATAGAATGGGACATCCAAGGGTGGAGGGGTTTGCGTCATGACATAACAACAACTGGTGTAACCCCAAGGACAAGGTTTAGTTCAGACGTACGTGTCAGTAACTATGTACGCTGGTGACGCGGCTTTCCAATGCAGAAGCATGAGAAATGGAGATCCATCATCTCACCCACCAAACAATCCTGCTGTTGCGGTGCAGAACTCCTCTGTTGCTGAGTTCATTTGGTATACAGGTAGACAGCTGTTCTGATGCACTACCGTCACTCTGGATGCTACAAGACGCCCTGAGTGACTTCAACAAGTCAAAATGTCTGCCGTGAAAAAGGTCTATTGACCAGTACTGGAGTACCCCTCGGACCTGCTGATCTATCCTCCTCCTCAGTAACAAGATGTTGTGCTCTGTGTAGGAGTGTCCTCCCCACTGATGTTTGGTGTTGTAAGTGGTGGTTAGAGATCAAACTGAGATTTTGGTCTGTGAGAGGGTATCTTGTACACTGTGGTTTTTATGCTCCTGTCAGCCTTCACATGTACACAGGTCTCAAGGAACACAGCTGACCATCGTCTTCCTGTTCACTCTAGTTCCATGTCTAGGTCATGTGATGACAACTGAGCAAGCTGATGTGGTTGATAGCTCCAGAAAAAGCTTGTACAGTAAGTATACTGAGTTAAAAATATTTTGTCAAAAGACACGTCAGTAGATGTGTAACTAATGTGGTGTTTTCTATTTAGTCCACCCCTTGCTTTCCAATGTTACATTTTATTTGCTTCCGTGCTGTAGGAAAACTAATAATACATATTTGACCAGATCCATCCTTTTTTGCAAAATTTTCACCTTGTCATTGAAAATACTGACATATGTATGTGTGAACAGCACAGCTTTACACACGATCAGTTCATTTCCATTGTTACCAGAAATCCAAACCCCTTGCTGATCACATCTGGCTCTGGCACTTCTTGTCAACAGGCATGTTGGTGTGATGATGGTATGAGTTAATACTTTTTTCAAATGGTCTAGAACATCTACCAAAGCACAAAAGCTGCTGGTCATTAGTGCAAAGATGGTCTTCAGTCAAAGTAAGATCAGTACAGGCACAGATAGGCTAAACACACTGAAACTGAAAGAGCACGCAAATCCTGCCAATTTCAACATTATCAGTAAACTGTCAGTATTTATTTTACTGCTTACTTAAAGTTGTGCTGTACAAGGGTTGTAACAAAATGGTGACAGTCAAACAGTAATAGATGTGACAGGAATCATTTACCTTAGAAAATGTACCTTAGATAATGTACCTTGGGTTTGCTGTTAGTTGTTAGTAGCTGAGAAATGCATGACTGTGCATGTCAGAGTTCATGATATGTAAACTTTGAATCCTCTGGAAGCTCATTAAAAGCAAAAATACTGAAACAGCACAAAACACATTTGTGTTGAACAGTAATCAAATTGTGAGTCAGGGTGCAGGAACAGAGTTGCAGAACACATTTTGAAATGTAAGTTTTTAGGGTGATAGAGTAGGGCTGGGACCGATTATTGACTTATCAATTAATTATTGACAACTTTGCAATATATATATTTAAAATGACTTTATTTTTACACATGAAAAATGTTTGCATGCTGACCTGACACTGTAGATTAAACAGAGGATAAAATAAACTGTAATGAAAACCATTTAATTCAGTTATTAAAAACTAAATAATAATTTTAAATAAATAATTGTCATTTTCTGTTTAATTAGGCATTTTAGTCTTTAGTTCTCCCAAACCAAAACTTTTGTAGAATTTTATCAGATGCAGCCATTAATGATAACAATGAAACTCTATACCACGTAGCTTACACATCTGGTACAGTTACTCTGCAAATAGCCCCAGAGGGTACAGTAGTGAACACCTATCAAATAAGTGTTGCTACCAGGTGGTGGCCTTCATTCATGAGTAAGGTGTCCAATTCGACTGGAGTGGACAGCTACAGTAATAACAAAATCAGCATATCAGCACACTTGCTGTCCTCAGGTGGTCTTGTTTCTACTACCATGAAGTTCCAATAAAGTCTTAAGCTCTCCCAAACCAAAGCTAGTGAGCCAGAGCTAGTGCTAAAACTAGCTTGCTGGATCATGCTCAAAATGTGTTTAATATATATATTATTTTCTTTTCAATAGTTTTGTCCGTAATAAGCTTCCACAGAATCCTCATCTTCAAATCAGAGATCTTGCCCTTTGTCATCTTAGTAGACAGTGTAAACATTTCTTAGCCATGACAGAGGTCAATCTCAGACTTCAAATGCTTTTATATATACCATACTCTGTATTTCCACATTCAGGACAATGACAATAAATATAACTTGTCACCACTGTTTATCCCCTTGTTCTTAATGATGGACCCAACAGCAATACAAAGTTGACACCTACTTGCACAAAAAATATACTCTTGCGCATTATGAAGATTAAAAAACTTTAAGTCAGTCTTAATGATGTGAACTGTCACTGGAGTCTAAAAGAGTGTATCTTAAATGTGTAATAAGTAGATTATTTCACTCAGGGGTCTGAAATGTAAGGGGAAAAAAACAGTAATCAATGCATAAGCTAATTCAGGCCCAAAATTGAAGCAAGTTCCATAAAACAAAATCCTCTGAAAAATGCCACTTCAATAAATAAATCATGTAAATAAGTCACAAATTAATTTAAATAAATAGATAAATAAATAAATATACTTATGTACAATGAAGAGATTCAGAACAACCTCTAAAATGAGCCTTCTTGAAACAAAAACACAGACCAACTAAAAACATGCATGGTCTGCCATGTCCGTACAGTACACACCATTTCATTGTAGTCAGCGATCAGTTAGAGGCATCACATTTTATGCGCTGCTGCGGATGCATTTGGCACAACCTAATACTGGCTGACACTGATCCAATCCTTTCAGTTGGCAGGCATTACAACTGAGGACACACAAGAGGCAAAAAGCAGCTCAGTGGCTCACTGTTGGGCTCATTAATTTCTTTTTAATATCAGATGATCGTGGGAAAGAAACATGACTACTGGCATTTAAGTTGTTTGTTTTTCTTTTGTAACATCTATAACTTATTTTCATGTTAAATAAATACTTTGGTTTATGGGAAACATTATTATTTTTCCTTGTTACCCATTGTCAGACACACTTTCAGATGCCTTTTTGTACCAATGTTGAATGCAATGCTTAGCCTTGCTTAGCTCAGTTTATGGATGTGTATGGGAATCTAAGGTCTAAGGAAAGATATGGTTTATTACAAATAGGGTTTGGTTAATAATTTTACCATTCACCTTCAACTTTTCTCCAAATAAGTCTGACTAACCTGTTGGTTTGTTTACCTGATCATCTGACAGCAACCTCCCAGATCTCAGCTATTGACTTACTGTGGTTACAGTGTATTACTAACAGTATTACTAAAAGAACCAATGGCTGGAGCTCAAGAAATAATACCCAACTTGAAATAAATCAGAATTACTCTTTAGGAAATGGTCATTTAGATTTAGGGCTGAGGTTCGAAATGTGAACAGATTGAAAAGCAACAAAAGTTCTGAACATAGTCCTGAATAATGACAGCTTCTTTAACTTATTTTATGTTTCATATAAACTCACTTCTCAGTTTGCGGTGATATTAGGAACATTAGAATGTAAATGGTGACTGCAATATGTCATTTACAATTCAAACATTTAATGTAGTTAGACCAGCCATCGACTGTAGGGCTAAGGACTAAAAGAAGCTGTTACATGATCTCATTGACATCAATTAATTGAGCTAAGCTAGGCTAAACATAAAAGGCCATTCATGAATTTCTCTGACTCTGGGTTAGTAGGAATTTGTAAAATTCCCACTTACAAAATTATCTTTTAAAAACTGCCACAGTACAAGGGCCCTGAGCTCCTGCTCACTTCTGACCCTGGACTGTAGGGGAGACTGTAAGAACTGCTCTAATAATAAATACTGATATCCCCTAGCCTCCCTACCTTTGAGGTAACCTCATACTCAGGGGGGTCACACAATGCAGCTTCAGGACCACACAAGTTCAAATTCAAACATTAAACATCATGTGTTTCTATCAGCATATAAAAGATGGAAAGAAGAGGAAGAAGAGATCAATTCCAAAATCAGATGTTCCCCAATTTGGACAAAACTACCTCAGCAACAGAAAGATTGCTTGCAAAACTCCCTCTGCTATTATTATTATAGTTATTTATTAGTTTGAGTCCAGAAATTTTAAATAATCACTGTCAGTTTAAGCCCCACAATTGCCTCAATTTGTATACATGATTCTATTCTATCCATCATGTGAGAGAAAATTATCCCCAGCAGAAACTCTCAAGCATTTAAGTCAAATGCTTTCTGCACATTCTGCTTTCCATTTGACTGACTGCTTGTTCATGTTGCACTGCCTCAGCAACACATTTCCCTTTTAAAAACACAACATTCACAGTTTACAACAGCTTATCCTCCAGATCTATAAATTAAATATGGGTCAAATGAGAGGGGGGAAAGTGGAACAATGAGCCAATCAACTCAACACTGTAAACTGTTTTTCAATTTGATTTTTTTTTTTGTTTTTTTTTTGTTTGTTTGTTTTTTAATTTCTGATAAGACATAGATATGGACAAAGGTGGTGGTATCCCAAAAAGACGGGAACCTGTGAGTCCATAACACACACTTCACACACAAAGGAACGGAGAAAAAGAGAGAGAAGTTCCATCCCTGTCATTCACTTCCTGTACTGCATCTTTAGTTCTCTCTGATTCCTGTTTCTCCAGCTGGCATATGGTGTCTCCCTCTAAACAAGAGAAAACTTAACATTTGATACCTTCTGAGAAAAAGAATAACAGCAGTTATATTACACAGAGTGATGGAAATAGAAACATCAGTACTCATGGTCTTGAGGACTTACATTTGTTTCACTTACCATATACAGTATGTATGTGTGTGTTTACTGTGTATGAGCGCATGTGTGAGTTCCACCATATCAGCTCAAACACAAAAGTCTTTATTTCCCTTTTCCTAGTTCCTTTACGCTGCATCTGGATCTGCGCATGTCACTTCCTTCAGTATCCATTCAGCGAAAAGAAATTAATCAAAGTCTTTAGAGAAGTTCTCCTCCATAAACAAAAGCCTGTTGTTGATTCTGAAAAAGAAACTTGCTGTCAGACAAGACGTCACACCAAGCTCTTCACTCCAGCATCTTCTTAAATGAAGCTCAAACACCATCCCATCATCCTCTGGCATGTACCATCATCTGCCTTCCTGCCTCTCTGTCAGCCTGTGGGTCAGTCTACTCAATGGGGTGTGGAGGAAGACGGGCGAGGTAGGGGGGCAGGTAATGAGGAAGGGTGTGGTACAGTAGGAGCAGTTCAGTCTCCTGGCTAGCATTTGAGAAAAAAGTGAGGAAGAGTAAGGAGGAAGAAGGTAGAAGTATGGCGATCGGTCGGTCAGTTGGTTGGTGGTATGGGTCAGTGGTCTTACTCGATGACCATGCAGTGGGGCAGGTGCTGGGAGTAGTATTTGAAGAGCTCGGCAGTGGCTCCAGGGCAGTTGGTCAGCTCCAGCTCCTCCAGCTCCTGCAGCTGGATGAGGCCTGATAGACCAGTGGTGGTCAGCAGGGGGCAGCCTAGGAGGGCAGGAGGGACAACATTCAGCTGTGGGCCGGGTAACAGGTAAAAAGGATGCTGATCCAGCCAAAAGGTTACAGAGAGTATCTGCAGTGATTGTATCTGCTGCAGCTAACATTTTTTCTCACTATCAATTTGTATGCTAATTAATTGCCGATTATTTTCTCGATTAAGATATTCAGTGTACTATCATATAAGACAAGCAAAAGCATTAAATCATCACAATTTAGAAGCTGGAATTAGGACACTTTTGGCATTTCGCAATTCAACAATTAATTGATTTTCAAAATATAGTAGTTGCAGATTATATTTTTCGATTTGCAAATTAATCAATAGACTTTCAGCTCTGAAGTGTATCCACTTTGTATGAGCAAATATAAAATATTTGCATTTCCTATTGGTCAGATTTTAAACTCAACTGAAGTTACAAAATGCTAATGTGACCTATCTGCTAACAATAAGGCTTGTAAGTATTCTGAAAAATGTAATTTGTCCTGAGTGTAGTGGTAGAAAAAAGGCCATGGGGTCATTAACATCAAAAGGGTTAATTTACGAAATTCCATCACAATCTGATTATTAGATCATGAGATATCTTTTGTGCAAACTTGACATACATTTTAAGTGCAGTTTATGTCGTGACCAGATGTGGCCCTGTATTTCTAAATCAGTGGAGTAGGCACTAGATAGCACTAGGGCTCCAGAACAGAGCACAGAGGTGAGTTACGTATGATCCACTTAGATACAGTGTAACATGGTTCAGCTGGTTGAATTATATAAAGAGCAAATTTATAGAATAGCCACAATGTTACAAGATTTGTATGAAAAAAATAATTTTAAAAAATAATTCACAATTCATTAATTCATAAAACCTAGTTTAATCTACATGTTTGCATGCTGCCACATTTTCTGTACAATGCTATCTTTGTTGTGGAGGTTCTTGATAACTTGAGTGGTCTGAATACATTGAAAGACTACCGTGAGTTCAGTTGATGAATTGCAAGTCACATCAGTTACTGAAACACAAAGTAAAATTTACATACACACATGAGTTTAGATTCTCTTTAACAAGCATATATGTTCTTGCTCCTTTACTTACTGTGTTACAAATTATCTAATGCATGTGACAACAACATATATATTTATATTTAAAAATTAACATTATATTTAAAACATGTGTCTCAGTGTGGATAGAATACAGACAGGTCAGGTCACATTTTAATACTAGTAAGGACTTCCTGTGGGGAAGGGTGGATCCATAAATCATACCTGCAAGAGACAGTAGACGAAGACTCCTCATTCCAAACAAATGCTGCAGTCCAAAATCTTGCACCTGCAATCACACACACACACACACACATATGTGCACACACACCATTAAAGACCATTATATCAGAAAGCCTAGTCTTGTGACTGTGTGACTGACAAGTGAAAAAGCAATCATTTGTATCACTTTTATATCAATAAATCACTAAAACATTAAAGTTGAGGCTATTTTCTTGCAATTATCATCTTTAGCTGTCCAATTACTGTAAACAAATGCTTGCAGGTTGTACAATCAAATAGCAAACTCTGAACTTGTAAAGTGCTGCAATATCTCAAGTCTGCATTATATGAATTAGTAACACACATTTCTCTATACTGACTTCATGTTTTCAAAACTGTTCAGGCAGTTCTCTTTACCAACATGCAGCACAGCACAACAGTTTATCCAAAATGCACTAATGCTAAATGCTAAAACACTTCTACACATCTCAGTATCAACTCTTGAACACAACAACATTTGTCTTCCTCAACAGCACTTTGTCACTCAGAACACAATGACTTAAAAAGACACTAACAACAGGTAACATTTCAATACACATTACTATTGTGTTTGAATTCCATTACAACAAGGGAGGAAGGGCACTTCTTCATTGCATGGATTGTGCTACCTTACAATGTATGTCACAGAAATTAATCAGAAATGCTGAAATATGCTTTAATAGGCTTTCTTTTTTTGCCATTTTTGCATAGAGTAATTCAGTTATGCAAAGTTACGCAATACAAAACTGTACATATTCACTATACATATGTACATGTATAGGATAGCTAAATGATATAGACAAAACTTCCCCGCTGTGGGACAATTAAAGGCTTATCTCATCTTATACAACAGTGCTAGTCAAACCTATCTTCTGCATTTAGCCACAAGTTCTCATCGACATCACACCTTATGTCCTCTCTTGCAATACACCTTGGAAAGAATCTTTTTGCACGTCTGATCCATCCCTGGCAATATTCTACAGGTATGTCCACACATGCAGCATTCATTGTGTCCAAGGGGGACATCTGATTATGACGCTGGTGGTCATAAACTTTCCATCTCCATGAGGAAAAGATTTCCTCTGTGGGGTAGAGGAATGGAGAGTGAGGTGGAAGGAAAAGTGACACCATCCTGGGATGGGCTGTAAACCACTCTGTGACTGGAAGAGAATGGTGAAACACCACTACGCCACTACGTTACAAAATGTTCTGGATTCTGCCTCACTTGCATCCTTTCCTAACCTGGCACAAGTTTTTCATAGAGGTCATCGAGGAAAGAAAGTACAGTAGGTGCTCAGTGTTGTATGTCCCAATATTTATGCATTTTTATTTTTTTATTTCTCTTTAGATGTAGATGTAGCAGAATGTAACAAATTGCAGTCTAATTTACAGGAATTTTGCGTTATGTTTTGAACGTAAATTGAACGTTTTTACAATAGTATATAAAATGGACTGTAAATACTGTGTGGTGGTTCAGTTTGAGAAAACTTTGAATTTTGAAAGACGTGGTCATTTAATGCATTTTGTGTCAAAACAATGAAAAGTGATCCACAGTTTAGTCCACACTGACTTATGTTGTGCTGACTGTGTGTAGAGTTTTGAAAAAGTGAATTCAGTATTGAGAAATGTGTGTTAGCAAATGTAAAAAACTGCAAGTTTTGTCAGTTATTGTTGTGAAATAATGCCGTTCAGACTTTTCTGTGCTTAAACCGCATTACCACTTAACAATCCTGGATGTTAACTGTCATGGATTACCAGACATAAGCAAGTTACAAGAGTGTGCTAATGGATTTTCATGCCATAGAGAAATAAATACAAACCAATGGCTGTCTGGAATAATAGAAAAATTACATCCATAAATCTAAAACTACATAGCCTGCAATGTAATGCAATAATGGTCAACGAAAATGTTAAGAATACATTATATGTAAAATGTAAGAGATATGTAAAAGATAAAACCTACCCTAACACACTGGCATGGTCCTTTAAGCCATTTCAGAAATGACGGGTAATAAATGCAGATTCCTCACAGCCCCCAGAGGCTGCAGTGTTTATTATAGTCCACAATATGAGAGTTGGATGGAACCAGCTAAAATGCTATACTATACAATACTACAATATTTTGCAATTCTTTGAGCCTGACTTCAGGCTGGAGTGAAAATATAAAGTTTGTGATTAATGTTGTGCTATAGGGGAGATCATGAGATCATGAAACTCAACAAAGTTCATACTGTCAGTAGCATGAACATACTCAACAAACTTCATGGCAATCTGCTTGTTGGATATATTTATTTCTTGCTAGTAGTTTCTCAGATATTGTCCACGTACATTGCCAAGTTGTTTTTCACAGCCTGGAATCTTGGTTGCTAAAATACATCAAGGAAATCCAGTGTGGTGTAAACTCTTCCCATGCTTTGCACATCTGATTAATCATTACATCTTTTTGTGTGTGTGTGTTTTTGTATTACCTGACAGCACCAGCGCAGATAGAGGCTCCTTAATGATGACATGGTGGACAAGTAGCCCAAGCCAGTGTCAGTTATCCGCACACACCTAAAAGTAGACACAATACACAGCATTACACCTGAGTAAACCATGACTTTCCTTATCGACTGATGCAATGAGAAACACTGGTGGAAATAAACACAACAAAACACAACAACATTACACAAAACACAACATTACACAAAACACATTAACATTTCACAAAACACAACATTACACAAAACACGACATTTCACAAAACACAACGACATTACACAAAACACATTAACATTTCACAAAACACATTACACAAAACACGACATTTCACAAAACACAACGACATTACACAAAACACAACGACATTACACAGAACACAACGACATTACACAAAACACATTAACATTTCACAAAAGACGATAGTTCACAAAACACAACAACTTTACACCCAATGACATTTCAGAAAACACAATGACATTTCAGATTATGGAAAGGGTAGGACCACACTTCTTGTTTGTGATTGGACAGAACCCAAGGCAATCAATAGGTCTATTTCACAATATCGCGAGCGCAAACCGAATGTCGGGGAAAACTCTCTTCCGGTCTGAGTGCTAGCTTAACTCGCGGTCGTAACAATGGCAGAGTCCAAAATCAGTCAGTAGCATGCCTTATTGTTCTAACTCTGAAGTCATATTCGTACTTTCAGAGCTTTCCAACCGACGAACATAAAGGGAGATGGATTTTGGACAGGCAGTACTTTTGTGTGTGCCTTGCACTTCAAGGAGGATGAGGTCCTTGCCCACATAGAGTCTGGTTGCAAATATTTGAAACCGCGGGCTGACCCTTCCAGATGTCTGTGGAATAACTAGTAGAAAATCAACCACGCCAGACACAAACGACCAAAAGAAGTGGTTGTGATGTGGACAAAACGGCGGCTGATGAAACTGAGTGCATTGATGCAGCAGTGCTGGTGCAGGAACATGACTACGACTGTCGTCCTACTCCAGGTGAGTGTAGCACGTTGCTAATGAACTGGATAAATACAGTAGTCACCGAGAGTCGATGACAACTGAAATATTAACACTGTAGATCGTTTATGTTAGATAATGTTACACAAACTTGACAACCTAATATTTGAAATATAAAGCGGCATCCAGCATATGCTAGCAGTTATGCTAGTTAGTAGCCAAGCTACCTGTTAGTAAAGTTAATGTTCTAACGTTACTTTTCCACTATTTAATAATGGCATGTGACATGTTTAACTACTGAAATAGAGCCAACATTTAGGAAAATCTGATGTGTGAATGGCCATTTTTTTGCTTGTTGACCTGAGTAAAGGATGTATTTACAGTGATGTTCTCACTGGTTTATATATAAATTAATAGATAATCATGCATGTAATTTACAAATTAAGTATGAGCTGACTATGTAAGATTTATAACGTTGAACTTCTATCTCTAAAAATGTATTTTACTAACTAACAAAGCTTTTTCACTCATCCGTATGCAGTGGTGGAAAGTAAATAAGTACATTTACTCAAGTACTGTAATTAAGTAAAATTTGGGGGTATTTAAATAACTGCTTAAGACTCAAAGGGTACACTTATCCAATATTTCACAAAAAGAGAAACATGTGAGAAAAGTCCAAAAGAAGAATATTTGTGCAGCAGAACTTATTTTTTCTTCTTTTCTACACCATAAATAACTAGTCAAATTTATCTTTTGACCCTTAGGAAGGAGCCCGACACCTAGGTTGGGAACCACTGGATGAAACTACTTTAAAGTATACGTATTAGGTAGTTAAAGCTAGCTCCACCTCGAGTAGAAACAATAGTAACATGCTGCTTAAGCAATGATGCATTAGTAATAACAACCTAATGATAAAATATATAATAATATATCAGTCAAGAGCCATTTTTTCTGCAGCACAAGTACTTTTGATTCTCTAAGTACATTTGGCTAATAATGCTTCTGTACATTTACTTAAGTAGGGTTTTGAATGAAAGACATACTGGTAGTGGAGTACTTTTAGATTGTTGTATTTGTAGTTTTACTTCAATAAAATATCTTAATACTTAGTATGTCACTTTTTCTTGTCTATTTTCTCCCCAGGAAAACATGAATGTATGTGCCAAAGTAGAATTCATCAACCTTGGCCTTGATTTCTTTGATAACCTGCTCATCTATCCACAGCCTCTTCACCGTGAAATCACTCCTGGTATCTGTCACTAGACCACACCAAGCTAAGCGAGTGATCATCAGCTGACCCTAGACTTGCCAGTGGTAGATGTGTGTTTTCCATAGTTTCATTTGACCCTCAACAAACTTCTCCATTGTCTTTCACATCAGGGCACTTGACCTCAACCAGGCCATATAGAAGGTCCTCACTTAGGTCAACCACCTTGCCATCCGGACTAGTTTCAAGGTGTGGAGCATCGACGTGGATGCACTTTTAAATGAATTTCGAGGTAACTGTTATAAATTAAAACTGTATAAAAAATGATTTTTTTTTTTTTACCTGGGTGCAGGGCCTGTGGCAGGCCTCCTGTTGGCTTGTGCAAGCAAGGGCAGCAGTAACATTTTTGGTTCCCAGTGTACTAAAATGAGCTGTTTGGAAAAGTAATGCAACCAAATGGTTGCATAAACTTCTTCCAGCAGCATAAAAGCATGAAAATGCTGTTGTTTTAGTTATTCAGCTGTATAGCTACTGTTTCTATGGACACAGACAACACCTTTTGAGCACAGGTAGGAAAAGAGAACCATCTGACTGTTTAACAGGAACAATGTACCATTTAACATTAGCTATTTACACATATTTACCTCAAGCTGTTGTGGTTCCTCAGACTTTCTCAGTGATCTATAGCATCTGGCCCTAATTACAACTTTTCCTGCAATAAATACATAGTAAACACAGGTACAAACACATAGTTGACAAGAAAAGTTTTTTATTTAAGCACACTTTGAAGATCATCTAACTCTTAACAGCTAAGTGCTGAACTAGAAAGTAATTTACATGTTAGCTAGCATAGTAGGCTACATACCTTGATAATCAGAAATGAATTGCTTGTCTAACTTTGACCTTTTCACATCGCCTTAAAATTTGTCAACAAGACGGACAACATCTGCAATTCTGATTTAGCAGAGAAAGGAGAGACCGGGAGAAAACACGCTGTTCAGATTCCGTAGTAGCAGTGACTATAGATCGTAGCATAGCGTAGCGCTCTGACCAGAATTCGCGTTTCCCCACTTCCGGTATCCGTATTGATTGACTTGGGTTCTAATCTGAAATGTTGTGTTTGGTGTAATGTCTTTGTGTTTTGTGTAATGTTGTGTTTTGTGAAATGTTAATCTGTTTTGTGAAATGTTAATGTGTTTTGTGTAATGTTGTTGTATTTTGTGAAATGTTAGTGTTTTGTGTAATGTTGTTTGTGAAATGTCGTGTTTTGTGAAATGTCGTGTTTTGTGAAATGTCGTGTTTTGTGTAATGTTGTGTTTTGACCTTCAGGGCCACCGTAGATCAAACATCTGGATGGAAGAAATGTGACGTAAGTGACTCAAGTGACTAAGTGATTCAAGTGATCTATGTGATCATGGAATGATTGTTGTAGTCTCTGAAGTTTACAGAGAAAGTGAGAAAACCATCCAATGAGTAGCTCGAGAGGTCAGAGGAGAATGGCCAGAATGGACAGGAGGGTGAAAGAAACTCAAATAACCACATATTAAAGCAGTGGTATGCAGACACTTGGATCATTGAAGTAGATGGGCTACATCAGTGGAGGATCACAGTGGCTTTCACTCCTGTCAACTAAGAACAGGAAACTGAGGATACAGTGCCAGGGACAGGCCTTGCTTGGTCTGATTAATCAAAATTTCTACTGCAACATGCAAATGATAGGGACAGAATGTGGCTTAAACAACATGAATCCACAGATCCTTCTTGGCACACATTAGGCCCCTTAATAACTGAGCATGGTTTAAATACTACAGCCTAGGCTTAATCTATCTTTGGGCTTAACTCTGGTTTTCTGGTATCATGAAGCTGGCTCATTTTAACCAGGGTAGATCACCATGCTAACCTATGCTGCACCGCTAACCTGCTTCAGAGAATCAGATCAAAATCTCCACTACTGAATCCACTATTGTGAAAATATTAAACAAACTTAATGGTATATTTTCTCTAAAAACTGGATGGTATATTTTCTCTAAGGGGTGGCTGTGGCTCAGGTCGTCCATTAATCCCAGGGTTGGCGGTTTGACTCCCGGCTCCTCCTGTCCACGTTTCGCAGTGTCCTTGGGCAAGACACTGAAACCTAAGTTGCTCCCAATGGAGGCCAGCACCTTGCATGGCAGCTCTGTCGCCATCGAATGAATGGGTGAATGAGACCAATCTGTAAAGCTCTTTGCGAACTGTTAAAGTTGAAAAGCGCTATATAAGTGATGTCCATTTACCATTTAAAAGAACAAACAACTGCACTTAAAGCTTTTGTTAATAAGAAAGATGTGTTTGCTGTACTTCCGACAGGATTCTCTTAACGCTACATCACACATTTCGTTGCTGTGATTGGTTGTAGGTCTATGTCAGGCTATCTTACATTAGTTTTAACATTTTTTGTGCATCACATATTCATAATAGTTTGTTCAACATTGCTGGTGTCACTAACGTGACAGTGAGTTCCGTGTAGGGCTGAACAATAGAAACAAAATAAACACAGACTGCAGTAGAAACATTTCCTTGATATATTGTCAACAAGGTACATTCCCTGACAACATATTAACAACCAATCACATCAAAACAGACAAAGCTATTGCCAACCAAACTAATGACCTCTTTTAGGAGGCTCCAAGCATCTGACAGCATAACTTCCCAAAAAACTGCCACAGCAGGGTTAATGAAACACCATGGTGTTTTTTTGGTATCAAAAGTCAGACAGATGGAAGAGACCAGAGGAGTGTTTCATAAAGGTGGCATAGAAAAACAGGGCTTATTGTGAAAACCTGTCTTGAATGAGCATAACAAACTGAACCTGGATTAAACTGTTTCATAAAGCAACTCAGAGTTGATAAGATCAGACTAAGCCAAACAAACACAAATCACGTCAAGCACTGATCACATCACTTTACAATGAAGAAAACTGACCTGTAAAGACAAAATTGCAATGTTCACAATGTTACAATACAACACTGAGAATAAAATATTACAGCAAAATATTACAGAACCACTTCAATTTAGAGAGTAAAAGAGAAGTAGACCAGCAGTAAGCTCAGGGCTAGACACAAGAGAAGAACTCAACTCAACTCAACTGCTGGGTTAGCTCAGTTTGTTGCATTGCTTTGCTAATGATCATCTCATGGTGTGTTCAGTTCAATTCAATTCAGTTTTATTTATATAGTGCCATATCATAACAAGGTTATCTCAGGGCACTTTTTCATATAGAGCAGGTCTAGACCGACTCTTTATAGCTTATAGCTGTTCAAGCACTGTGTGAAAAATATTGGTTTTCTTTGTATCATACGTGCTGAAAATTAATGTACAAGACGTGTGAGATGCAATATGACATTTAAATAACCCTGAAGCAATCAAAAGGTCACCAGCCAGGAAATCTATTTTATAGGAAGAAAATTAAAAAATCAGCATATTCTAGAAATTTAAGTTTGGTTAAGTGATATAACAGACTCCACATGTTTAAATACCTTCAGAATGCTCCTCTGGTATTTTTAATACATTCCTGAGGGTCTGATTCTTTAATTTTATTTAAGTAACATTTAAAGAGAAGAAATGATGAAAATGTTTTTGAGGCTATTTTTATTGCATTTTATTTATGTTTTATTTATGTCATTTTTGCTTTTTATATATATTTATATATACACTTTTTTTTCACATACTGTACAGCTTTGTTGTCCTTGTTCTTAGCAGTTATGTCTATTTCTGTGTAAGTACATTGAAAGCAATGAAAAAATTGAGTCAAATTCCAATAAAGCTGATTCTGATTCAGATTCAGTTGCATTAGACTGTACATATGTGCCTAATAAAATGGACACTAAGTGTATAAAATCACTCTATTTACATATCGCTATCACGTATGTATATGCTTTACCCTCTTTCTTTTTGGTATACTTGACTTTCAGTAGCAAAAGAAGTTCCTCCTTAACCAAAAGGTCTCTATTATATATATTAAGGCTAATCCTGCTTGCTTCATTAGACATTTTTTTGAAAAGTTTCTTCAAGTTATGGTTGGGTTTCAATAGTCGCTTCCATTCTGGATCCAGTTCCTGAAATATCCAGATTCACTAGCTCCAATGCTGACGAATACATTATCGAAACTTGAATGCACGTATGTGAGTGTAGAATGCTCAGAATAAATTAGGGCTTACTTGGCCTCTCAGATAGGTATTCCATTATTATTTTTACAAGCTCCCTTCTTACTCTTGGTAATTCATTTGAAAACTACTTTTACTTCTGTTTGAGTAATTGTTGACTTGAGTACAGTTATGGCTACTCTACCCACCTCTGCACATATCAGTCTCTATCTGCTTTTCATAAGGATGAAAGTGCAGGAACACAAACACACTGACCTGTCCAGCACCAGTTCTTCCAGTTTATGCAGGTCACAGGCAATGTACTCCAGGGCCATGTCAGTGATCCGAGGGCACCAGGACAAGTCCAGGCTGCGTAGCTTACGCAGGTTCTCAGCAACCAGCTCCACACCATCGTCAGTTATTTTGGAGCAGCCAGAGAGGCTGAGTGCAGTCAGGTTGGGAAGGCTGTGAACCATGTTGACCACACCATGATTGGTGATCTCCCAGCAGGAGTGAAGCCGCAGAGTGTGGGTGGTGTAGCCCTGCGGGTGGAAGGTAATTTAAAAATTTTTGATTACGTAAGTGAAAACAATTGCTACGTGCATAATGTTGTTTGTTTTGTTTTTTGTTTTTTTTGCAAACCAGCCACCTCCATACCTTGGTTTCTCAAAATAAATCAGTTCAAAACTTTTCCTGGATACAGGCTCAATACCAAAATCAGAAACCTTCCACCCTCTGCATCTTCATTAAACTTGGCCCCTGACAAGTTTTCATATTAATATTGTTTCACTAGCAAGGAAATGCCACAACAGTGAGATTTCAAGCGTTTAATAAAATAAGGTAGTATAGGATGTTGAAGATGGGTGAATGGATGTGAGGAAGAGGATGAACATGGGGGAGGAAGTTGTCTGTTTAGGCCAGTCTGGGAGAGATTTATTGGAAGGGCACACATCTCATAATTATTTATAAAAAATAAAGTTACATACAGTATCTTTTACCTACTTACATATTTATTTATTTATTTGAATACCCATACCTTCATGCAAATGTTTAATACTCAATAGATTTCTTTCTGTGGCCCAACATTTAGTACCCTACCATATAGCTACTTCTACTGCAGAAAAATCTTAATGGGCTATTTGTCATTTGGCAATGTTTTAATAATATTTAAGGTAAATATGTGATATAGATTACTGCAAGTGTTGTATTGTAGACATAACTTATATCAAATTAGTTCAACTATAATGCTGACAAAATACTAATATTCAGCTAAAGTAGCTTCATGTCTAATTTAGAATGATCAAACCACTTTGTGTAGTTAAAATAAATTGTGGGCCTATAATAAGATTTCTATAAAATTAGATGAACAGTTAAACTTTCAAATCTGAGCTTGTAAAGGCCCTGGACTATTGAAATAGCAATCAGTTGGCTTCTCTTCTCCAGTAAATCTAGCGTCACAGGAGTAAGAATCGATAATTTACTACTCTTGAAGCTTTTGCTAATCAGTATGAGCATGTAAACAGTGGACGAATCATATATTTGCACATTTGTAAAATGTTAGTCGACAGGTCTAGAGTCAAAAGTATGGATGGTAATGTCACATAGACTGGGATGAAGAGAGGGGTTATAGGTAGATGAACTTGGGGTAAATTTGGAGTACCTCAGGAAATTGAAAAAAGCCAGCAAGAACATGGATTGAAAAAAGCCAGCAAGAACATGGATTCTAGTGATAGGTTGAACACTGGGGATGAGTAGCCTGAATGTAGAGAACTGATGAAGAGGCTACGAAGGTCAGAAGTGAGTGGCAAGCATTTGAGTGGGTTTTTGTTTTTGTTTTTTCACAAGCCTTTATTTAGCATGGAGACGTGGGAATGGGAGGTAGAAGGACAGTGGCTGCTGATAACTAGTTTGAAGAAAAAGCCAATGCCAGATATGTAGGTCTGGATGGTAGAGGAGCACATTTTCAGAATGGAATGAGCATGGATGATATAATTGCAGATAGAGATGGATAAGCTGGTATGGCATGTCATATGCTTTGAAACAATTTCAGCCAGTTAGACAGGCTGAGAAAGTGGTTGGGGTGAGGCTGTTAAAGATGGCTTCTTGTGAGGTTTGAGCTAGTTGAATGTTGTGGCTGAAAACAGGGGAACTGGTATGAGATTAATGTCTGATTGTGGGGCCAAGGGTCTGAATTTCTAAAATGAGAAGCGGGTGCTGTTTGGTACTCGGGAACATGAGCTGCCCAGAGAATGAATTGGTGTTGGGCAGATATTAATGTGAGTCTGCACATGAACTGCATGATGGCTGAAGAGCAAGATTGATCTTTGTTTATGATTTCTACAACTGCCGTGTTGTCGGAGTGGATGAGTATGGACTTCCTAGACCATTCATGCCTTCAAAGTTGGGCAGTTATGATGACAGGGTACAGCTCATGGAGAAAGTGGGACTTTGAGTCGAGAGATCTGAACTCTGAGGGCCAAGCGGAAGCAAACCATCTCCCTCCATAGTATCTGCCAAAACCTATGGAAGGAGCTGCATTGGTGTTACCTTATATCAGACAACTCGTCGTCAACTCGTTACATTCCATTTCCATCTTCAGTCTGACTTTGACTCCACTCTAACCAATTACCATGGGGAAGGGGGATTTGTTTTTAACCTATCACTAGAGACCAATGTATCCACCTAAATCTAAAGTAATTTTAAGTCGACACTGATGCATAGCCATGCCAACAGACTGGTTTTGCTGGGGTTTTAAGAGTGGAATGGAGTTAAGTAAAAACAATGTTGGGCGATATTGAGAAGACATGCTGTTTGGATTTCAGAGTAACTGGTACTTTTAATCGATTTAGAACACCCTTGATAGCAGCGTCTTTCTTATCTATAGTGGTCAACATTTACTCCTCCTTGATTCCGGCGCACAGCTTGGCAACAGTGTTGGTCCCGTGGTGCGTGGTGCAGGACTAATGGCGCCAAATAGTTAGTCCCCCCCTGGCACTCATTGAATCGATCGTTTTTTCAAGCAAGAAACCTCTTTTTCATGTCATGATGCCAGACCAGAAGCAGTCAACTCAGTGGAGTGGGCGGATTCAAAGGTCTTGTGTAGAGTTGGATGTCTTCAGGTTAACTGATGTAGTCGTTGTGGAAGAAGGAAATGCCGTTCCAAGAAGACAGAAAGTGGATCATCCAGGACGCCTCTATCATGGAAAGAGGGGACGGCTGCTGCTTTACAGACCTCAGAAACTATGGAGGAGACTGTGCTTGACGGCAGTTTGTCGCTAGCTGAAGATACTTGAAATGCATCAAAATCCTCATCCTCTCAGTGGCCAGACAAGCACAGAAAATGTATCATCCTTCTGCCTCGATTGGTTCAATGGTCGTACACACCATCTCCTCCAACATCTTCTCTCTTTTCTGCATTGCAGTAATTTCAGTAAAAGTAACTGTTGTTCAACATTTATTAGCTCCAACTCAAACATGACCTACTCAGTTTCAGTTGCCATTATTTGATGTACACGAAGAACCCAAAGAAACTGGTGTTTTGGCAGTGTAATTGCAGAGTGACACAGACATACCAGCACACAAGTATAAATGCTCACAATGGCGTAGGCCACTTGCATAGGCTATGGCGTTGTCTCTAGGTAAATTCAACACAGAAGTGTAAATCAGCCTTCACACAAGGGAATATCACAAGTTACAGAGAACTTGCAGGTTGAATTTTTTACTAAATTTATTTGAACCTTTCCTGAAAATGAGTATTTGAAAAGTTAATGCAGAATTTGATATGTTTTAAAAGACATAAGGGCAAAAATCCCGAGGAAAAAGTGTCTGTTCTCAGCAATGCTCTTAAAAACACTCTTTTTTTTCAACGTGTCATATTACTTAACAAAAGGGATTCATTGTCCATGACTGACTCTGCCTCAGCTCAATGTGCAGTGGTAGGTGGTAGTGAGTCTGAGCGGTTGTAGTTTAGTGAGTCTGTCTTTTTTTTGTAGTTTTACGATTTCACGATTTTTCATCATGGTGAACTATTGTGCATATGCAGGTTGCACAAACAGGAAAAGCATCCACGCTAGCTCTTGTGCCTGGGTGCGTGTTGTGCAAGTGAAGAGACAGGACTTTACTTCTGCATCTGCAACAAAAAACACGGTCATGTGCAGCGCTTATTATACACTAGAGGATTACATTCCCGGCGATATGATGGAGTTCAGGATGGGATGTCGAAGCCAGGACCATGTGAGAGTGATAGCTGGTGCAGCACAGCTGCTTCATCAGGTCCACCATCAGCAGCGGCTTCTGGTTCTGCCGCAGACAGGAGTAATGGTCACGGATCTGTCAGACAGTCAGTTCGACCAAAACATGGACTGCACACCATAAGTCTTGTTTTTTAACGTTTGCTAACTTCCAAATTAGGGTTAGGTACAGCACCATAAAACGTAGTGTGGGATAATGTTAGGCAGTGCCAGATATGACTAAGCTGATACTTGCACATTAGTTTGTGTAAGTATCAAGACTCCTGCCAGTATTAGACAACCAATACTAGTTTTGTTATGCCCTAATATGTGATAGCAAACTTTACAATATTGTGATGTAAAGAGAGCGTTAGCTATCATTAGCTATCATTAGCTTGCCACTCAGCAAGACACCTGTTCAGTTCTCTAATGGTTCTCACACTGCAACTCAATTTCTCTCCTATGGCTGTTATTTCTTCTAATCCTGGTATGTTCCTGGTCTCTTGGACACCTAACAGGCTCATAATTATTAGACTGTGGTTTGTCATATGCGTATTAATATACATTTTCCATCAAGTTTTTGGTTTTTTTATTTATAGTTTTTAACTTCTATTTCTCACTTTTATTTCTAACTCAGTAACTAAAACTAAACACCCTGTAGAGCTGAGGGGAACTATGGACTTGATGATAATTCTCTGTCACTAGTGGCTCTTATCACATTACACATAATCACTGATCCATTGTTAATAGACTAGTGCAGCTTTGATTAATATGAAAACTGTCTACAAGTTTGTTTGTTTTGTTTCTACCAAACCAGTTGGCTTTCTGTTTTTTCATTACTATAATTATGCTTATTAATAATAGGGATAAGAACTTTATGGAAAAGAAAATATATTGTGTGTCAACTCAAAAACATAATACTTGAGATCCGCAATGAGAAATAAGGTGTGTGAATGGGGACAGGGAAGTACCAAGCTGGTTTCTCTTGTTTTCACATCCTACCTGTTTGGCTGTGAAATAGGCCATGGCCGTGTCAGTGACGTGGTAGGCCTGCAGGCTCAACTCTGATAGGTTGGGCAGGAGCTGTGAGATAGCAGCAATGGCATCATCCGCCACATTGATGCAGTCACTGACACTGAGGGAAGTTAGCCGGGCATTCAGACTGGACCACAGGCCGGCCTCCGTGAAGTCGTTGCAGCCTGACAGTTCAAGGTGCATCAGGCCTTGCATTTGCTCCAACATAACCTGCAACATAAAGGCCACCAGTTTGACTCAATGATGTATCTGGTGAAATGTTGTTACAGAGAGATAAAGAGTAGATAGACAGTAGCTGACTGATCAGAAAAGCAGCAGAATTCTGCATTTGAAGACATATTACTTTTTAACTATAGCCTAATGTAATAATGTTTAATCAAACACAGGAACTCCATTTAAAGTTATGTTCACAGTTGTACAACCAGCATGAGCACCTGTACTCACAACTACATATTCCTTTCTCCTGTTTATTTTACCTGCAGCCTGCCTGCATCTTATTCATTTTTAACCATTTGCATACCCATAAATTTATATGTATTTTTACCCGTTACATATCATTTTGGTGAGTACCTGTTGCGCATGACTCTGTTCCAAAGCACCATAATTCCCTATTTTTTTTTGTTTTTGTTTTTTGTTCCGGCGCCGCTGTGAGTGGCAGCCTGTTGCAGCAGCTCCCGATCGGGGTTTTAGTTTTTTTTGAGTTTACTAGTTTGCTAGTGAAGTATAGTCGTTCTTTTTTTTGATATATATCTGTATGTATTTGCTATGTATTTTTAGTACTTGTTATTTTGCTATTGTTTGGCGTCTTTGGAGTTTTTTGGACATTTTGTTTATCGTTTATGGAAACAAGACCGCTGATGCCCTTAGAGACAGCGTCCGTAGTTACCGCCGGCAGCCATGGTGACTTCATTGTTTACACCAGGGATCAGCTGTTAGCTCTCCGTAACACAGCGGTGCTACCACCTGGGGAGAGACCTGATGTGCCCCGCGAGCTGAGGAGGAGGAGACGGGGAAACCGAGCGGGGGCTCAGCGCCGCGCCAGGACAAGACGTTACACACCCGTCCTCCCATCGATTATCATGGGGAATGTAAGATCTATCACCAACAAGATGGACGAGCTGGCGGCGCTGACCCGGCATCAGAGGGAATACCGGGAGTGTAGCATCATGCTATTCACGGAGACTTGGCTAACCGCGCTAACTCCGGATACGAACGTTTCGGTGAATGGCTTCCAACTACTTCGGGCGGACAGGACGATGGAGAGCGGTAAGAGGAAGGGAGGAGGGCTGGCAGTGCTTGTTAATGATAGATGGTGTAACCCTGGGCACATCAATGTTAAGGAGCAAACCTGCGACAAGAACATTGAACTGCTAGCTGTTAGCATGAGGCCAAACTATCTACCGAGGGAATTCTCGCATGCCATCGTGATGGTAGCTTACATCCCCCCCCTCTGCTAATGCTGATGCAGCCTGTGATGTCCTGCTCTCAGCAGTAAGCAGGCTGCAGACACAGCACCCAGATGCCCTCCTCGTCATCTCTGGTGATTTTAATCATGCCCCTCCGTCCTCCTCTCTACCCACATTTACCCAGTATGTTACGTGCCATACCAGAGACAACAGAATACTGGACTTGTGTTATGCCAACACCAAGGATGCATACATCTCATTGAGTCTCCCCCCCCTGGGCAGATCTGATCACAACCTTGTGCATCTCAGGCCTGTCTACAGACCTCTTGTGCGCAGGCTGCCTGCTGTCCCACGCACAGTGAAGAAGTGGTCTAACGGAGCAGAGGAGGCTTTAAAGGACTGTTTTGACACTACTGTATGGGACATTTTTAGTGACGCTCATGGGGAGGATATTGACAACCTCACAGACTGTCTGACGGACTACATAAACTTCTGTGTGGAAAACACCATCCCCACTAGGACTGTGCGTTGTTTTGCCAACAATAAACCCTGGATCACTCCTGATATTAAGGCTCTCCTCAAGGAAAAGAAGAGAGCTTTTGTATCGGGTAACAAGGATGAGTTGAAGAGAGTTCAGCGAGAGCTAAGGAGGAGGTGTCTGAGAGGTACCATAGGTCCTTCCTGCCTGCTGCTGTCAGACTCTATAATCAGTACAACTCCCGGTAATCTACACTTGACTGTCAGTGTGCAGACTATTCACTACTATACTTCATCTACTGCTGTGCATTATCTTCATACATATATTGTATTCATGATGTTATCTACTTCATATGTTGCTGTGAAATATTTTTCATATACATGTATATTATATATGTGCAAAATTTTTATCTTATCTATTTGTTCATACTTACAACTGCACTCAGTCACTCTATTATTTATTTCTGTCTATACTGTTTATAGGACTATTTTTCTATTTATTTTTATTGTATTTCTATATATGACACTTTTGCTGGCTGCTGCAACGCTAAAAAGTTCCCCGCTGTGGGACAATAAAGGCTTATCTTATCTTATCTTATCTTAAGGTTAACATTTTTAGTTTTATGAAGTGTTCCTGGTTTATTCCGAAACAGGTAAACAAATATTTTCATTTGGATGATCAAGAGCACTTTTTGGAAATGTAAAGTCAGATATTTGCTTTGAAATGCAGAGTATCTGGTCACAGCTTTGTTTGCCCATAAATCCTATTCACTAAATGCTGCACCGAAGATAATTTATTTATAGACACATCAGCTGCAGGCACTGTATAATTGAAAACAAAATAAAAATAAAAAAAGTTTGCACTTTGTTGTGGCATTGTCAAAGTTGACTCTCACACAGAGATCTAATGTGTTCAATATTAAATAAGACAGTATAAAAAAATAATATATATATATTATTAATATACATAAAGACAGACATTTAACATTTAATATAACAATGAAATTGTGAAATAATCAAATAAACAGCTCAGTAATAACAATGTTATATCATCCTGCTTCCATCACAATAAGAGAGTTTATTGCAGCTTTTGTTTGTTTTGTCTTGTTTTTTTTTTTGGTTTTAGCATCAATTGCAGTATTTTGATATATGATGGGGGATAAGGGACAAAAGTAAGAATACTGAGAGTCAGTCAAGGCTATATCCTAAACATAAATGATGTCTTTTAAGTTACGTTTTAATTGCTGACAAATATTGTACATTAATAAACACTTGCTATAAATATCTTTATAGCTGCTTACAACTACATAATAGTGTGTTATAAACCATTTATTAAATGCTTGTATAATGCTTATAAATACTAAAGAAGGGGACTTAAGTAAAGTGTTACTAATTTATTTATTTTTTTCCCCAACCTTTATTAGCAACCAGCCTTTGGCTACGGTCCCAGCTATATTTTAGATTTTAGATTTAGATTTAGATTTGAATACTGGCTTTTAATTGACATTTTAGAGTACATCAGGTCAGTGCCATCACTAGAGAAATAAAAGAGTTCAACTATGAAAAAAGATCATGAAGAGAAAATGAAATATGCATATTAATATCAACATCAAGTATGCTGACACAAAACTATCGGGTACATAAAAATTAATACCCTTTAGTCTGGGTTTGGTGATTAATTTGTATATATTATCTTTGGACATTACTGTAAGCAACACAAATGCCTCTTGTTTGTGTTATGGTAACAGAGCATGATAGACAGCAGTGTCAAATCATCTGAAGACAATGAATTTTACTTTACTTGTATTTTCATAATCTCTGTTTTTATTCTTTATTTATCATGTGACCAAGTTCCACTCATTCATTTTTTAGTATTTTCAGTATGTGTGTGTGTGTGTGTGTGTGTGCCTGAGTGTGTGCGTGCATCTACAACAAAAAGAGAAAGAAAAACAAAAAAGAACCAAGAAGGAGGATTTAAGGAATGACTATTAAATTAAAACTCAATTAAGAAGGGGGAATGAAATGGAAGTAAAAATAGAAAAGAGGAGAGAAAGAAAGGGAAAAAACAACAACAACAAAACAAATCAGGATTATAGCAGTCTAGGGCACCATCATTGGAATCGGAGGGTCTGCTATAGGGCTAGGTAGAGGTCAGCTCGGTTGGGCCTGTTGGTCACACACCGCACACTTAGCAGATCTGGTTAGGACTGCAACCTGACCCTGGGGAGGGTCCTGGTCTACGCAGATCATATGGTCCCTTTTAGAACTGGCTCCCAACCCTCCGGTGTTAGCCAGCTCTGTCGGGACAGAGTGGTGAGTTTATTTTGTTTACCAGTTTATTCCCTCACAACTGGAGGACCCCCCTATATATATATACATAGACAAACCAATACTGATAGTAATAACGATAATAATTTATGTAATTACACACACAACAATAAATGTAATTTGTTATATGTGTTATATGTACAAATCAGCACTCCACAACAGGAAAGTCCAAATATAGATCATGCAGCCAGCAATTTCAGCTTTCTCCATGGCAACCATCCCCTCATCCCAGAATAGCAGCCTAGCCTAGCAGGTATGAACAGCAATCTGAGAAAAACTGCTGTGACAGCATAAAGGCAGAGATTATGAGAATGTAAGTAAAGGAAAAATCATAGTGTCTTCAAATGTTTTACCACTGCATCTAACAAGCTCTGTTAGCATAACACAAACAGGTTTTTATATTGCCTAATGTTCAACCATTTCCACTTATACAGACTCATAACCAAAACACGACTAAAAGGTAACTTGTTCAACTCTAGTTTTTTGCAAGTGTGTCAGGTTTCAACCCACTAGTGATGGCACTGATCTGGAGTACCATAAATTAAAAGTCAGTATTTAAATAATCGGTCTGTCATAAGGACCAGTAAACAACTTTGAGGTGGAGTGAAATTACCTGTACCTTAATGGCTCATAACATACATTTTTCCACAGCACTAATTCTAAGAGTCATAGTCACCACTCTGCTGCTCTCACTTTCTCTTTAACACTGTTTCATTCTCTAATTAATTCCTATCATTTCTCCTTTCAATTTTTTGCAATCCATTTTTAGCTAGCATTAATGACACTCAACCCTTCCTATATGTTTCAAATTAAAAGCTTACCAAGAAACAGAGGCTTTGAGCCACTGGAATGCTGTTAATGTGAAACACCTGTGCAAGAAGTGTTGAGTTCCACTGATAGTATCTTAACACTGAAAGCAAAAAAAGGCAAACTGGAAGCAAATGGAAATAATAAATGAAAACAGTATTTGTGTTAACTTAGAGCAGCAAGGTGGTGAGTACATGACTATTTTGTTGTACTGGTGGAATTAGTGATGTGGAAATGGAAATCATACTAAATTGATCAAGACAACAAGTAAACATGGAGGAAATGTTGAGTTTATATCAAAAGCAAATTAAAACAGGAATGGATCAGAAAACAGGAAGACTTCTTACTAAAATAAGATCAAATATAATATAGAACAGGGTAAATAATAGTAGCTTTTTCTGCAAATAACCAGGGCCACTACTTTGTTGCCACATTGGCTGCTGAGACTGCAAGGGAGAACTGGAATGGCTCTGGGTATAGCTAGTAATGCTGTAATCTCCCAGGCACTCTGAACTACGCACCATGTGCATCATCTCTAAGACCAGGGAAAATTCTCATCCAATAACCTCTGTCTTTTCCAGACACATCCTGACTCACCTCTAAACCAGCATCTGTGATGGTGGACCTCTTGAGGCTGACTGAGCGAACACCTTTCTTGGACAGCGGGTAGTTGTCGATGAACTCACAAATGTCCAGGTCTGACACGCCCACTAAGCAGAAAGATTGGAAGCCACGGAGGGCGAAGGCCTGCAGACTGACAAACTCCTTCTCCCCATTGGGTAGCAGGGTATATAGCTCCTTGGCATGTAAGATGGGTGTCACGCCCTCCCAGAACTTGGGCTGGTACAGCACCTTGCGCCATGTCTTGCATACCTGTGCCAGCACACATTTTTCAGCTGTAGTAAAGTACCAGAGCAATCGGTTGAGCAGCTTCTCATCCAGGACAAGCTGGCGCTCCAGCAGCATGGGTTTGGGTAGAGTGAGAGGGGGAAGCTGACGAAAGGACGGCTTCAAGCCCACTAGAGGCTTTCCAGGCTCCAGGTCAGAGCCCAAGAGAGACGCTGCTGAGTTGGGCATGCCAGGGCCATCCAGGTGGTGGTGGTGGTGGTGGTGGTAGGGAAGGGAAGACGGTGGAGGGGGCAGGATGGAAGGTACCGAGGAGGACTGGCACAGGCGGTTCTTGGCAGCAGGTGTCCCCTTGGTGATACTCGCACTGCCCAGACCGTTGGGCTGGCTGGGGGGCATCTTCACCATACCATTGCGAGTCACGCAGGGAGGCTTAAGCTCGCTGGGGGTGGACATGTTCAACATTGGGAACCTGGTGAAAGAGAAAAGATCCATCATGTGCTGTTAAACACTGAAAACTTGTGTGTAAAGACTAAAATATAAAGGACCGGGGGGGTGTAAAGACTTATTTCAACTTCTTGCATCAGATAAAGGACTTGTCTCTGTACTTGTCTTACTAGATCTTAGTGCTGCATTTGATACCATTGACCATCACATTCTATTACAGAGACTAGAACATTTAATTGGCATTAAAGGTACTGCACTAAGCTGGTTTAAATCCTATTTATCAGATCGATATCAGTTTGTACACGTTAATGATGAATCCTCTATGCACGCCAAAGTTAGTCACGGAGTTCCATAAGGTTCTGTGCTTGGACCAATTCTATTTACCTTGTATATGCTTCCTTTAGGCAATATTATTAGGAAGTACTCCATAAATTTTCATTGTTATGCAGATGATACCCAATTATATTTATCGATCAAGCCAGATGAAACCAATCAATTAGCTAAACTTCAAGCATGCCTTAAGGACATAAAACCTGGATGACCTGCAATTTTCTGATGTTAAACTCAGACAAAACCGAAGTTATTGTACTTGGCCCCGAACACCTTCGAAACACATTATCTAAAGATATAGTTTTTCTAGATGGCATTGCCCTGGCCTCCAGCGAAACCGTAAGGAATCTTGGAGTTATCTTTGATCAGGATATGTCCTTTAACTCCCAAATAAAACAAACTTCAAGAACTGCCTTTTTTCATTTACGTAACATTGCAAAAATCAGGCACATCCTATCTCAAAAAGATGCAGAAAAACTAGTCCATGCATTTGTTACGTCTAGGCTGGACTATTGCAACTCTATTATCAGGCTGCCCCAATAAATCCCTTAAGACTCTCCAGCTGATTCAGAATGCTGCGGCACGTTTACTGACAAGAACCAGAAAAAGAGAAGATATTTCTCCAATATTAGCTTCTCTACACTGGCTCCCTGTAAAATCCAGAATAGAATTTAAAATCCTTCTCCTCACCTTCAAAGCCCTAAATGGTCAGGCACCATCATATCTTAAAGAGCTCATAGTACCCCATTACCCCACTAGAGCACTGCACTCCCAGAATGCAGGGTTCCTTGTGGTTCCTAGAGTCTCTAAAAGTAGAACGGGAGCCAGAGCCTTCAGCTATCAAGCTCCTCTCCTGTGGAACCAGATCCTAGTTTGTGTACGGGAGGCGGACAACCTCCTCACATTTAAGAGTAGGCTTAAGACTTTCCTCTTTGATAAAGCTTATAGTAGGGCTGACTCAGGTGACCCCTGAGCCCCCCTTTAGTTATGCTGCTATAGGCCTAGACTGCCGGGGGACTTCCCATGATGCACTGAGCTCCTTTCTCCTCCTCTTCCTCTCCATCTGTACGCCCTCATATCCCATCAATGCTTGTTATTAATTCAACTTCTTCCTGTAGTTGTGTGCTTTCTCTCCCCTCTCTCTCTCTCTCTCTCTCTCCCCTTCTGTTGCTTTCTGCAGGTGTTTCTGCCTCTGGAGCTGTGGAGTCTGGGTCTGTGGTTGCTGCCGCCTGCTGCCCCTGTGCTCCTGCTCTGCACCCGCTGCTGCTATTGCTGTTGTTGCTGTTGTTATTAGTATTGCTATTATAATGTTGCTCTTAGTGTTGTTTCTGTTGGTGTTAACATCAATTCCATTACCATATCTATTGCCTTACATCCCTATGTGGAACTGTATTGTGCTGCTGTATGTTCTCTTTCCTCCTGCTCTCTCTCTCCCGCTCCCCCCCTCCCCCTTCAACCCAACCGGTCGAGGCAGATGACCGCCCACCAAGAACCTGGTAAGCTTTATCAAAGAGGAAAGTCTTAAGCCTACTCTTAAATGTGAGGAGGTTGTCCGCCTCCCGTACACAAACTGGGATCTGGTTCCACAGGAGAGGAGGCCTAGACTGCCGGGAGACTTCCTATGATGCACTGAGCTCCTCTCTCTTCCTCTCCATCTGTACGCACTCCTATCCTATTAATGCTTGTTACTAACTCAACTTCTTCCCGTAGTTCCCCTATGGTTGCAGGCCACCTGCTGCCCCTGTGTTCCTGCTCAACAGCTGATGCTGCTATTATTGTTATTGCTCTTATTATTAGTATTACTATTATTATTTTGCTATTAGTATTACTTTTACTAATATTAACATCAATAAATACCATTACCACAACTATTACTTTACATCTCTATGTAGAACTGTACTGTACTACTGTATGTTCTCTTTCCTCCTGCTCTCTCTCTCTCCGGTCGAGGCAGATGACCGCCCACCAAGAACCTGGTTCTGCTTGAGGTTTCTACCTGTTAAAAGGGAGTTTTTCCTTGCCACTGTCGCCTAGTGCTTGCTCATGGTGGGAACTGTTGGGTGTTTGTAAATATAAAGAGTCGGTCTAGACCTTCTCTATATGAAAATGTGCCCTGAGATAACCTTGTTATGATATAGCGCTATATAACTAAAACTGAATTGAATTGAATTGAAGATAAATAATATACAAGCAAACAATTTGCTTCCAACCAATGCAGTATCTAAACAACTAAAATACACAATCCCTCCATGTTCCATTGAAATCAGTAATTACTGAGATGACACCTGAAGTATCTGCTATGACTGACAAAAGAACTCTGTGTATAGCTGTACTGTTCTGTCATTTAACATTTTGCTCTGGATGGTTTAAGTAAAGTTAAAGGCAAACTTTAGTGTACAGTACAGCAGTGTACAGTATGCTAATAGACACACTAACACACTGCACTTGCAAAACTCGTAAACTTAGTTTCAGAGTTTCAGGCATTTTAAAGTAATTTTCTTTGGGTGACCAAGGCATTTGAGGATCATTTTATGCACATTTCCCCAAAGTTCAGTACATTAGCATACATTTGATCTCTACTAGAACGTAGAAGAGTTTTTTGGGTTGTAACAATGCTGGGCCCAACAACATGTTTTTGTAGGCCTGGGTTTCCCCAGAAAATTGATTAGTAGAGCTGCTCACCCTCCATTCTAACTGTCTAACATTCTAAGCTGACTGCCATCCAACTTAAAGGAGCAAGCTATAAACTTTTCATAGCCACCTATCAAGTGGGTACATTTCTGGTGGAGTATTACTTTGAAATAAGGGTTAAGCAACATGGCGATATATAAGACCATGAGACAATATAAATTTGTCATTTTGCCAAACCATTTATACTGTGTTATTTCTCCTTTTAATATCTGTGGTTGAGTTCGACAACTGTAGAAAATGTTGCAAATCAATGAGCAGCTCTGATTTATGGCACTATTTGATTTACAGTATTTTTGCATCAATGTGATGAAGTATCATCAGGTTTTTAATTCACTGGTTTAGCCAAAACCAGACATTGTTGACAAAAAATTATTCAATTTATAATGATATAAAACAAAAAAATAGTAAATCATCACATTTGAGCAGTTTTTACAAGGACATATTTGGGATTTGACAACCAGTTTGCAGTCAGCTGAATAATAAATATTTTAACTATCATCAGCATGTTGTTTGAATAGGCTGCTTCTCTTTTGTTATTTGCATTCATCAGAGCTGGACGTTGTATCCAAGTGAAAACACATCATAGTGTAAATGAATGCTGTGGCCCATGGCCTCATCTAGCCTGGTCCCTGTGACAGCTCACAGGCTCAAACTGCTCAGTTATGTAACATGCTGACTATAGGGCTTCACACAAAACAGCATCTCTTTGCCCCACTCTACTGACACAACCAGCTGCACTATTAACACCTGCTACATCCATTTACACAAGCATCTACTTACATGTACATACTGTCTATAAGTGATCAAGAGCACTTTTCAATATGACCACATCCGGCAGCATTTTAATACATTTTATCAATTTAAAGTATTTGTTGTTGGTCCCTAGATGGAGACTGGTTCTTCCTCCACTGTAGCATCACCGAGGTTCATCCATTACAGAATTCTACAGTGTTGTCAACTAGACTGGCTATAGAAAGCACTGTGAAACATTTCAAAAAAGCAGACATGGTCATGTCAGGCTAACCCATCAGGGAACAGATGAAGAAGATATTCACTCAGATGTAACTGGCCGGGCTAAAATAAAATGTCGCAAGTTCACTGTAAGGTAATGAAATCAAAGCTAGAGCAAAATCTATATTTACCATTCCTCTGTCTATTATGTCATGCAGCTGTGGTGTCTCTGTCAGGCATGGAGGCAGGCTCTGCTGCCTGTGATCCATCAGAAGCAACAATAAGAGGACATCCGGCTCTTCACAATAAAACCTTATCTCCACAAATCTAAACTGACTACATTGTAAAACAAAAACTTAAAATTGTCCACCTTGATGTTAAATTTGACTAAGATGATGTAAAGACAGCTACATGATGGATACATTTATGACTTTTCATAGGCATGTGTCTCCAATGAATCACGAGTGTGCTTCTCTCTAATCAAAATTAAAAGAATACAAACCATGATTGCTATCTACTCCAACCACTCCCCAGACTCTTTCTTTGCACTGATCCTGGTCTGAATACAGTGAAAAAAAATCTTATTATTATTCAGGACTGTGTGCTCATTAAAACAGGGCCTTCTGTTGTAATTGGTAGTAAAAACCATTACAACCAAATTTGAATATTACAATTACAAGTCTTTGCGTTTTGTTGTCTCATAATTTTAATGATATACACAAAAAGTATTTTCTTGATTGAATTTAATGTATAATTAAAGCTGCAAGGAGTGATTAGCGGGCCCTGGCACCCCTGCGCACATCGGCGGTAGTGGCAACTGTGGTGTTGTTACTGGAGGTTGGTGGATACGGCTCTGAATATTCATGTCTGTTGGACACTGCAAGGGCTACTTTGTTGAAATTTTGAAGGGGGTGCTATCAAGCCATATTGCTACACCCAAGCCCCAGACCCACATCAGATAAAAACGTTTACCACTTCTGATGTGTGTGCTAAATTTCATGAGTTTTAGAGCATCCCTGGCACACTAAATTCAAAATGGCTGACTTCTTGTTGTGTTTAGGGCATGGCATTTGGAAAGTCTGGACATGTGCTTAACACATTTTGTACATCTAGGTGAAACGTACTGCGAGGGCTATTTCATTCAAATTTTATAGGGGCACTATGGAGCCATCTGGCCAAACCCAAGCCCACATCACTTTTGATGTGCATGTAAAGTTTTGTGCATGTAAAGTTTTGTGAGTTTTGTGAGTTTTTGAATATCCTTTGCCCCTCAAAAAAACCTTTCTGTCTCATGGCAACACAAAGTTGCCCGCCTTGCCATGGCAGCAACGTTCCATGAAAACTCATGAGTTTCACAACTTAGCATCATGAAAGTCTTTAGATTTCATTGACCAAATTTGAGGTGGATCTGGTTAATCTGGTAGGAGGAATTCGCTAAAGTATGGCACATATTAAATCATTTTCCATCATACCACTCAGCGCTTGGGCCCTAATAATAATAATCCTTAGATTAACAATACGGCCTTCGCACCACTTGGTGCTCTGGCCCTAATAATAATTCTAATCATTAGAATTACAATAGGACACACGCCCTAATACTTCCTAGAAAAACAATAGGTTCCTCGCACTTTCAGTGCCAGGGACCATTTTTTGTTTAAAGCAACTTACATATATTTCCAAACACTTTGGGGTTCTTGTTCAACTTGGAGTACGTCCACACAAAGTCAGCTGAATTTGTAAACACATATTTCTCTCTTCATTTCAGCCCCCAATTCAGACTAAAATTTCCCTTTCTTGCCCCAAAAACTGAGTTTATCTAAGACAGTTCCCAGAGTGTATAAATCTTAAAATGTCAGCTTGATGTTTCAGTGTGTATAAGGCTTTTCCAAAAATGATGACATAACCTGTCTAGTGAGGGTCAGTTGCAGTTAAGAAGACAACCTTTAGTCGCTTCTAACTTTCTCTGATCGTTCATTTTAAATGTCACTATAGCTTAATATACAGCGAGCTGTTGTCATTAACCAGTATTTATGTTGATTATGCCACACAACATGACGATTATAAAATTATGATTTTATCAGTGATTGCAGCTTGGGAATGACTGCTGATTAACAGGAAGTATTTTTGAGATACGTTTATAAAACTATTTCACATTCATTCTGTTGTCTGACAAAAGAAACAGAAAAATATTTAAATGAGAACAACTTTATAATGAGTTTGGCTAAATGAAAATACAGTATAGGTGACCACAGAGAGCACGAGGAGACTGAACTAAGGTTTAACAGGCTATTAAAATGGTGAGGAGATGCTGCTCAATCAAGTGCACACATTCAGAAAGAATTTACGTCAGATATCTGACAATACTGTCAGATACTTACTTTCTCAGACCCACTCTCTGTTCTTTTTTTGTTGAGGTAACATGCTCATATGCTGCCTTTTGTAAAGACATGATTATTCCTTGTAAACGAATTAAAATTTACCCTAACAATAAACCATGGGTGACCAAATCTGTTAAGTCCAGCATACAGAAAAAGGAACTGCTTTTAAACAGGCAGCAGCCTCTGACCTGCATATAGCTACTAAGGAGCTAAAAATAGACATTTTAAAAGCAAAGTAGAACTATAAATCTGAACTTGAGAAGAAGATGGCAGCAAACAATCTTGGTTCAGCCTGGTCTAGTATTAGAAAATTAAAGCAGGCCTCTGGCATCCAAAGAACAGCAGCCATGTTACTTTGGATGGCTTCAATTCAGATAATGAGTTTGCTAATGCCCTTAATCGTTTTTATCTTCGTTTTGATTTTAGTAATGAAATCCAGGAACTAAGTCACAAACTTGAAGACATTCAGCACTTTGACATAGATCAAAAGGAGGCGGAAGAGAGTCATAAGAGTCATGGACCTGACAACATCTGTGGTCGTTTACTTAAATCTTGTGCAAAAGAACTCAGTCCTGTATTTCATCACATTTTTAATGAGTCTTTACAGGCACAACATGTACCCAAGGTCTGGAAGGACGCTGTGGTAGTCCCTGTACCAAAATCAAGTTGCCCCAAAACTCTTAATGTAATGAAACTGTTTGAAAAACTAGTAACGTCAGAAATCTTAAGCATGCTGAGTATGATCGTATGCAGTTTGCTTATAGACCACACAGAGGGGTAGAAGATGCCACAGTAACCTTGCTTAATTTACTTTTTAAACATTTGGAAGGAAAGGGGTCTCATGCAAGACTTGTGTGTGTTTATTGACTTTTCCTCTGCTTTTAACACAATTCAACCCCATATCTTAACCAGTAGGCTTTTAGAACAATTTGAATTGAGTAACAATCTTGTGGGCTGGATTCTAGACTTTTTAACTAACGGAACACAAAGAGTGAGAGTAAATGGTATTTTGTCCGACCAAGTTTACTCCTCCACGGGCTCCCCACAAGGATGTGTGCTCTCACCCATGTTATTCATCCTCTATGCAAATATGTGTCAGAGCAGGTGGGAAAACAGGACCATTTTAAAGTATGCAGATGACTCTGTTGTTGTTAGTCTGCTCCAGAATCAAAATTAATTAGGTAGTGTGAGAAGTATGACTCAACACTTTCTATACACCATATACACCACTGTTTTAGACCGTACTTGGCACCAATCACAGTATAAAAGCAATAAAATATGCCAGATTGCGCAGTTAAACAGCCACACTATAAGGTTTGACATTTCCCACTTCCACATAGTACTGTGAACACAGCGTAGTATCCGCTAGCGATGGCGTCTGCTCCGTCAGGACAACCTGCTGGCACCAGCACACAAGTAAGAAATGTTAGCTGATACTCTAGGAGATTATCCTAAATATTAAAATGGTCATTTTTGTAACATAAGGACATACATAAAGGGAAGAGACATCTTTAGTGGGGAATTTGCCAGATTTGCTCATGTTTTTGCCCTGTGCCTGCTAACTTCCTTGCTCTTGCGGTCCCTGAGAGAGGTTCTGTGTGAGCACATTTATAAGGCTCTGTGCAGCTGCAGCCACTGTCGAATTATAGTCAACATTCTGGCAAACACAGATGTTAAAAGAAACAATATATTTGAAAGGCAAAAACTTGACCTGGACCATGGACACTAGAAGGAGTGCAAAGTTCATGAACACTAGCTAATAGCATAAAGCTAGTTAATGCTAGCCTGATTCCCCACTAAAGATGTCTTTTCCCTTTATGTATGTCCCTATGTTACAAAAATGACCATTTTAATATTTAGGATTATTTCCTAGAGTATCTAATCAAAAAACACAGCTAACATTTCTTACTTGTACATATACTGGCACCTACCAAACCCAAATTGCTCAGCACAGTGATTATAAGTCACTTGTTTGTGGTCATGGCAATATGCACTACGCATGCTGCTCCACTGATTTGCGGTCGGGCATGGATGGACAGATGTGGCATTTACAGAAGTTTTGTGGGAGTTCCTCAGCCAAAGCAGTTCTGTTTCTGGAAAAACCAAAGACTTCCATCAGCTTTTGGAACTCATGGCACCTCTTTCCTTGTCTCCAGCCATGGCCACAACAACTGATGGCCAAGCTTTTCCAGGAAAGCTTGAGATCTTCTGGCTTCCAAAGTTGGAAATTAGACCAGGAAAACCACTTGCACCTTTCTAGCAGCAAGGTCGAGTGTACTAACTATATATATCTCTTGGGACCACTACTTGGACAGCATCTTAACCGTTGTCACATGCTAGCTTCTTTATTCTCATTCTCCAGTTATCTGATTCATTAATGGCACAAAACAAATTCCTCATCATCAGTGGCCTCAGGTACATCTTCATTTCCAGAGCTACTGTCATCAGAACCCTCCCATATTAAATAAACTGCTGCTCTGCACTATACCTGAGACCCAGGTGCTACATCATCATGATACTGTGACAGTAAGCTAATATAAACTAACTTCTTCATCACTGTGTCTGTATTTATTCATAGTAACAGTAAGCCAACAGGGCCAGACAGGAAAACATAAAATTACCCACTATCACTTGCATTCAGCATGCCATGAATAAAAAATGTAACACTCTTACATACCTTGGGTCTCTAGCGACCCCATACACTTTTTAAAGAAAACATTTTGATGCCAAAACATTGTTAAAAGCAGTTTTAGGAATACCAGGGAGTTGAGAGTTTATGAAATTAATGCATTAGACAGGGTGTGATATAGTGCAGGGTTGCTAAAGCCATGGGTTAAAATAGCATTACAGTTTTTTACAATTGCTTACACACTAGAATTAAAAATAATACACAGTTAGTGAAACCTGACATTCAAGGGGCAAAACCTCAGCCCAGATCTGCAAAACACTACACACAGTGTTTTGCAAAACACTAAACACACTTCTCTACATTAGACACAGAAATCTAACATGATGTCACTTGTTTGCCATTTCAAAGCACTGCCTTTGAAAATACCACACCTATAACCAACTGATCAAACACAGCCATCAGGTGTACAGACAGTTAGGTGCATAACTGTAAACTCACCAATCAAGAGTAAAAACCTGTCTTCAACAAAAATGGAAGGCAACGTTGCAGTAAGAGGAAGAGGCAGAGGGAGACATTGTCATCAGGGAAATTGTATCTTTCCAGCGATCTGCTCTGGTCCAAAAATGGTTTCATCAGCATCCACAATTTTGAAAAAAATCCTTAACCCCACTGAGGAGTTTTTTTCAGCATGGTGGTGGAAGGTTTATGATCTCCATGTCAGGATACTCCTCATTCAAGCCATGGGGGAGGCCTGCAACCAAATTGATGCATGGTCTGTGCAAGGATGGATTCACCATTCATGAAGATTCTTCCCTCGCTGTCTTACAAGAGAGGACATAGCCTGTGATGTGGACGAAGTGCTATGGCCAGATCCAGCGAGGCGAAGAGACGATGCTTAGGTTTTTTACATAAATTATACTTTGTTTTTTGTCTCCACAAATGGTTTTGCTGTGTTTATGTACTATATTCCATTTAGAATATGTTATTTTCAGTGCAAAATCCAACCTTTGGAAATGAATGGATACAGTGGCTTATTTTACAACGTGGAGAGAAAAAAATATTTTCATCAGTGTGCAGTGCTGGCCCTGGTGTTTTGTTTAGTCAATACATTTATGTACTTCACTCTAACAATATCTGAAAAAATCTAACCCAGACTATCATTAGAAATGTTAAAAGTGTTTTAGATTAAGCACAGCAGTGTGTAACTGGTTCAAACTGAATCAGATTGTATGAACCATGTGTGTGCCATAAGCTGACAAAATTGGGTTTTAATAAATTATTTTATGGTTTTGAATGATGTGTTTCATTTTGCAAAAGATCTGAGGTGTTCTGCTACTTGTGTGTGTGGTTGTGTGAATTATGTGTAGTGTTTTGACAAAATGAGCTCTGTTTTCAAAATTGTGCACTCCACTACAGAAATCTTCTGAACGGGTCTTAGAATGATTTCTTTAACAATTTGTTGCCATGACCCAGATGGCAATATACTTATATTTTTGTAACCTAGAAATCTCTTCTAAAGGTTTTAACGTTTCAGGTTACTGAGAAATAGAGGAAAGAAGAATTGAGAAATGGTTGTTTAAAAAAAGACAAAAAAGAGGGGAAACACAAAGAACAAAGACAGATACAGAAGGCCCACAGTGTTTAAAAAACTAACAAAGGCAAAAAAAGTAGGGATGTCATTCGCTCTCCAAGATGATTTGTTCACCTGATATATTTCATTTTTGTAGGGGTCTGATTTACTCTCCTTACACCAATGGGAATGACTTGGATAGAATGTTGACTGAATTAAGTAAATTGAAGTTGAAATTGAATTGAAAGTAAATTGAGAGAAGATTGAGAGGGATTTGGCGTGAGAGAAAATGGTGTGTGATTTTAGTCGAGGGTCAGAGAATGAGTTTAGCGGTCCTGTGGAGTGTATGTAGTACGATAGTTAGTACCAACAGTATAATAATTTAATAATTTTAAAAAAATGATCACAGGCGTACAACACAGCAACATACACATATAGACAAAACATAGAATGTATACATTTATGCCCCTTCTGTATCCCAGCTCACAGCAGTGTCAGCGAGGCAGTTTGTTCAGGGCTGCTATGGCAGAAAAAGACTTCTGCTGAGCTCTTCTTCATTTTATGGTCCTGTATCTCCAACCAGATGGTAGTAATAGTAATGGTAGTAATATTCATATCTGAGAGGTTGGGTGTGGGAAGGCAGATGATTTTGGAGGCAGTATGTGTGATGCTGGTAAGTTTATTTTTGTTGGAGAGAGCTGCAAATGCAGCTTAATTTACAGGGAAAAAAAGTGAATTGCAGAAATACGAAAGAGAATAGCACACCGCTGAATAAAACTAGCGCTACTACTACAACAAAAAAACACGACACAGAGTTAAACAATCCTATAGGTTAAGTCTTCCAGGAGCACTAAAACAAACATAAATGATTAAAGGAAAAAGCTTACATTGCTAGGTCTTTGTTGGTGTTTGTCACTATATGTATCTTTGTCCATTACTGTTTTGGTAGCAGTGAATGAAACACATCATGACATGCATTAACATGCTAAAGGTTGTATTCATTACACATGTGGAGCAAAGAGAAGGACAAAATGACTGAGAAACCTTCAGGAGGAGGATGTGTCCAAAGCCATGGGCCAGTAGGTCACTCACACATTGGAAAAAAATGGAGCTTTACATATACTGTAAATTAACATCCGTACATTCAAGCCGTTGCCAGACAAGTTCACACAATGCTGATTAAGCCTATCACCGCCAGGTAAATCTGTCTGTATTTCTTAGTATACCAGAGTTTTTACATCTGGTGTGTGTGGCACACCGGTAGTAAAACCAGAGCCATGTAGAGAGAGAGTCACTTCAACAGAAGTTCAAAATGCTTGATGGTCACATGATTCATGTAGACTTCAGATAGTTCTCTCTACATGGCTCTGGTTTGCCAGAGCTGAGGGGAGCAATCGTAGAGATGGAGTAGCTACAGCAACTAGGAGTATGATGAAAAACCTAAGAAGTTCCAAGAAAAGTTTCTGATGCTCCAGATAAAAAAGAAACTCAGCATTCAGAGGAAGGATTACAGTAAAAAAAAAAAGAAACAAACACTGATAACCATTGGTGTCCTCTATGGAGAGCACTGAAAGAAGAGCAAGGACTGAGGGCAGACAGGATGTGGTGTTACTGCTTATGGACAGGTTGGTCTTTGTAAAATATCTGAAGTAGGTTATGTAGCTATTACATTTACTCTACCTAAATAATAGGAGGTGACAAAAGTTCTGCACTCCAACTTTAAGGTTCATGTTGTTATTGGACAGTTAACGTTTTACAATGGCGCATCCTCTGTGGACTTTATAACATTAATAAAAGCCTTCTATACACCAAGATAACCTGAAATTATATTAGTAAGGACTACGCATTATGAGAGACAAACAGTCACTCAAATCAAATCAACAACCCCTAAATTTCAGCATCCAGCACTGTTCACAGCAGCTGCTCCTCTTCTGTCTGCAGGCTACATCTCACACTGTTTCCAACCTGTTAACCCATAATCAAAAATCAGCTTTACAGAATATAGAGGCCTTATCTGAGGTTTTGTGTCCTGGTGGTAGCATCCCACTACTGGAAAAATATGTAGCAAAAGAGTGCCATCATAATTGGTGACATAGCCACATTTTATTTTGCTCTGGAAACTAGAAAAGCTTCCACCAAATCTTTGGGAAGGGCTTGAATTTAGTTGGCAACCCCAACCCGTATAGTAACCATTTCATGTTACACTTCCACAACTTCTGGTGATACAGGGTACAGGGTTTCACTTGTTTGCAAGTGCTAGTGGGCTAAGTGCAGGGAGATGTCTCCCTCTCTCTCTCTCTCTCTCTCTCTCTCTCTCTCTCTCAATTCAATTCAATTCAGTTTGCTTTATTGGCATGAATGTAGCAATGACAATATTGCCAAAGCATCAAGTAATAATGATATTAAAACAATAATAATAATAATAATAATAATAATAATAACAATAGTAACAACAACAATAAGGAAAATAATAAAAATAAAATAAAATAGAAATAATAATAAAAAGGTACAATTTATTTTTTTTTAAATCAGGAAAATAGCAAAAAAACTTAAAATACACATGTGAGACTGTGTCAACAAGTCACACACTAAACCTTGTGTGCGCTGATGTTGGTGGGTGTGTGTGTGTGTGTGTTTGTTTGTGTTTATGATGTTGGTGTGTGTGTGTGTGTGGGGGGGGGGGGGTCAAGATACTTATTTGTCATATTCAGTGATGTTTTATTATGTGTCCCCGAGTTTATGACATGCAGTCACATATTGTGCAGCCAAGTCTGCTGCAGGTCCTTCTCCTAATATAATCTGTTGCTTTTCACTGTCACTGAGATCTGTGAAGTTTGGGATTAACAAATTAAATGTAAGTATTTTACTCTGATATGACTGTATCTGTCACATTTTAAGAGGAAGTGCATCTCTGTCTCTACCTCACCTGTCGTGCAGTGACCACAGACTCTTTCCTCTGTTGGTAGCCAGGACTTCTTGTGTCGTCCTCTCTCTATGGCTAGATTGTGGTCACTGAGTCTGGACTTGGTCAGGATCTGTCTCTGCTTTGGATCTCTGACATTAAAGAGATAATCTGCCAATCTGTATTTATGTTTTAGGGCCAGATAGCAGTTCAGTTTGTTTTGAGTTTTGGTTTGATCGGTCCAGTGTTCCAGATATGCATCTTTTGTTAATTTAATAATTTGGTTTACTCTGATCAGTGGTTGAAAAGCAGTGCTGGTCTGAGGTTGAACAATGTTGGATGTTTTTCGATCAGTAAGTCTCAGTACCATCTGGCTTTATCTATCCACCAGGAGGAGCAGTGATTATAGAAGCAGAAACGATTTACTGCCATCAGACTGCTGAGACCATTTTACTTCAATCTTGACGCTGGGCATTTGCATTGAGCCAGTGTGCCTGAAATAAGCTGTTCTTATAATGTTTGATGTGTATGGGTGAGTGTGCTTCCCTTACAGAGCATACATTGAGTCAAGTGTTTGTTCATATCATAAGATAATGACAATATTATGCTGAAGTTATTGTAAAACACTGATACTGATTGTTGTTTTTATGCATTAGCTAACATAAAATTTAGGTTATTGTTCAAATTTAGAGAGCGAGCAAGCCAGAAGGCTGAAAGAGACATCTAGGTACTGATTATACCTTCTATTCTGTTCCATGAAAGCGCAAAGAGATGCATTATTCAACAGAACTGCGTGAAAAATGGAAGAAATAAGAGTGGGAAATGAATGATATACTGGTAGCTCACCAGTATATCAGTAGTCATACTGTGAGCTATATCATAGTCCTTACTGCAGTGGCCCGGGTTCGAGACCAGTCCTGGCCCTTTGCTGCATGTCATCCCCCCTCTCTCTCTCCTGCCTTTCCTGTCTCTCTCTACAGTCCTGTCAAATGAAGTGAAATGCCCCCCAAAAAAGAATAACTGTGTGCACAGCACTCATCTGTGCAGCTGACTTTATCTGCAGTGGTCCAGTACCACACCGGGACAAACTGTCACAATGTTTTATACATAAAGGAAGAATAAAGTTAATGTATTACATTTGCCGAATTTACAAAAAGGCATGAATAATTAAGAATTTGTCATAGACAGCATTTCTGTTCCCCCTGACTCAACAACTCACAAAACTGTACAAGTTTTTAAGGGAGTCTGGGGACTGTCCCTGGGCGACAAAGGAGTTTATTGCAGTTACTGTTTATATGGTAAAATCAGTAGAAACAGACTGTGTGTTCACAAAAATCTGCTGCTTATTGTGGCAGGTAAGAGAGCCCAAACACATCATTAGCATACAGTGTACCTTTTTGTTCGCTCTTAATAGGCCATCGGTGTCATCATTCTCCCAATCTCCCAGCTCCCACACTGTCACACATTTTGTCACTGAATGAAGGGCTGGACTGGGACAAAAGAAATAAATTATAAATAAATTATACATTTATATGAGTTTTATATGAGATTAGAGCTACATTTGCATTGTTCATCTCTCGTATAAACATGCAGTCATTTCCCTGGTGCTTTTATTTTCAGTTGTACATATCTGTAAAATTGGTTACGGTTACTAAGCTATTGACATAAGATAAAGTATTTTGGTATGAAAACCCACATTGTTAATTTAACCAAGTATACTGTATCGTAAATACATGTCTGTCATTGTAACAAACCGAACCGCTTGAAAATTGGTGGTAAATTCAGCAGGTTATGATGATTTTAATTGTGGATATACCTCCTCCTCCATAGACTAAATGCATTAGGAGGCGCAGCTTCCCTGTACCAATATGGCAGCAGCGTCATCACTCCAATGAACAGCAGAGGCCAATGAGGTAGCCTATCAAGTATTGCACACGTTTGGCACTGAGCACAAAGGGGGAGGGGTTTAAAGATGTGATTGGGCCAGCCCAGTGTCAATTAGAAAAAAAAAAAACAATGAGCTGATCTAACAGTCGGATAAAAAAATAAAAAAGACAGTTTGTGGCCCAAAAGGACCGACCTGGAAAGTGCCCGGTCTGCCAGATGACCAGTCCAGCCCTGACTGAATGTAAGGGCCTTTGTAACACTATTCATTTTGGTGTCATCTGTTAGTTACTGTAGAGCAAACACAAACACAGCCCTTAATTTCTTTTTTTTTTCCATTTCTTTATCTTGATATACCTGATGCAAACCCAAACCCGCTGAAGAAAAATTCCAAAAGTGTTTTGTTTTGCCATGCAAATCTATTTCTCTGTATCTGTTACAGTGTAAATTAGACAGTGTAAATTAGAAATATAAAAAACAACAATCTAATTTGATCCTCGCTCAATATATAAATACTGGTAGTTGTGCCATGAACATAAATCAGAAGATGGCAGCTGTGAGTACCACACACTATGGCAGTTCAACCAGCTTGTCACAAATTTAATATACTGGCTGGAAAATTATGCTCCATTGGGTTTCTATGACTGTGACATCATTCAACAAGATAACGACGGTGATTAGCGGATTAACAACGGGAAGATGAACTAGTAAATTCAAGACAATGATGAGCCTGTATTTCACAGGCCTCCGACACTGCCTATTTTGCAGATGCCTTATAAACATTCTGCTACACTGACTGCTGTGCTGTAAAAATTTTGACATTTGGACTATTGAGATTTGGGACAATGCCCAAAAGCAGACAGTGGGATTCTAAGCAAGCCTTTTGCCCTCGAGTGACTCAGATGATAATGTTACCTTTATGGCTGAGGACAGGGAGATGTTGCATGTTAACACTGACCAACTTAAAAAACTGAACATCTTAAAGGATTTAAAGTCTGACGTCTCTGCTCTAAAACAATCTGTGGTGTACACCTCATGGAAGGAACTTAAGAAATAACAGAAAATGCTGAAGGAGGATGTTGCTAATTTGGAAAATGTAACTTTGGCAAATGAAAACGCAAAACTCAAAATAATGTTGTAAGTATGAGGGATAACCTACTAATTATGGGAATAGAAGAAAGAGAGAAGGAAACTTACGAAATGTCAGATGGCCTTGTGAGGGCATTCATGCATGTGCAACTTGGAACTCAGGAGGAAGAGGTTAAAAAGACCCAGCAGGAAGGAGTAGGTCCTACACAGGCTTGGGCAATGTAAAGGACAAGGTAAACCAAAACCTCTTGTTGTTAAATTTTCTAGTTCCTAGAAGTGTAAAAATAAAGTCCTGGGTCTCAGCAGATAACTAAATGTTTTTATATGAGTAACTAATATCCAGCAGAAGTGGTTGAGAAGCGGTGCAAGCTCATTCCAATTATGAACTCCTTGTAACAGAAGGGACAAAAGGTTTGTCTTGTGGTTGATAAACTCTATGTGAACGGCAAACATTACAGAGGTTAAGGACAATAACCATGTATCAACAATGCGGAGATGTTAAGGGACTATGACGTTACTGATCTAATGTGCTTTAGGATTGGTAAGAAAAGTTATTTATTTACCATCAACATAGTAATGCAACCATATGGTGAAACTGTCTTGGGGGTATGTTCAAGACAGGACTGGATGAAAAGTTGAAAAAATAATTTTTGTTTGTATGCCTGTCTGTTCTGTTTTTTTGTTTTTTTTCTTCCCCTTGGTTGGGGTGGGTTAATAAAGACAATAGAGCATTAGCATTCAATATATTAATATGGTTAATAAATAAATAGGATTTGCCAGTTATAACTGTAATGCTTTTGCGGATTGTATTTAATATTTAAGCCATATATTTATGGCTTAAAGACAAAAAGCAACATATTTTTTGCCTCCAGGAAACTCATTCTACTGAGATAGATAAAGTAAAATGTTAAATGTTTTAGTATTGGAAAATGTTGTTGTCAAGTCTAAGAGATTCATTAATGTTTGTTGCATACAATATCGGTACAGCAAATGTGTTAGTAACATTAATTTAAAGAACAAACTCTATCAGCAGAAGTTGAGCAGCTGATACTAACTATTGACGATCTGGCTGATGCATCTATAGATCAGTTAAATGGTTTGAAAAATAAACAAAATGAATTATATGACTTAGTGGAAGATTGGCTGCTAAGAAGTTATGAGAATTGCCTGAATTGGACCAAAACAGGTACCAGTACCCTAATTCAGCAGTTGCATGACATGATCATCGTATGTGTCTTGGATATATTTATATTTATACGCATTTCTTGGTAATATATCCCACTTCAAATGTATTTTTGTATGCATTTCATTACATACATTACATAGACAAAGTTACGCAGGCGTTATTTTTTTCCCACCTGTATTCCACAAAGACCCGCCCCTACTCTGCCTCTGATTGGCTCTGACCCTGACATTTTTTTCGAACCCTAACCATCTCATGCCTCATGCCTAAACCTAACCAACCAAACCAAAGAAGGCAACAAACACTAGCCAATCGGAGGCAGAGTAGGGCAGGTCTTCCCGGAATGCCAGTAGGGGAAAAAAATCAAGTGTTACGTTGGTGTTTATGGGTGCATACCTACACTCACCAGGAGGTCGCAATAAGAAAAAAGAAGTAAAGGTACTCATGTGGACCAAAATCAAAAGTGCTGGTTTTAGGCACTGGTTATGATTATAAAAGGGCAGAGTGGATTGAGAAAGGGGAACAACGTTCAAAACTGTTCTTGATCCTTCAACACAGAAACCATTCTAAAAAAAAATATTTTCAAATTAATTTCAAATAATGGAGAATTGTTGTTTACACAGACATAAATTTTAAATGAGATGGGAAATTCTTTTGCTTAGATTTCATAACCTTTTTCCACAAAATTATGAAAGAAAGGACAAACTTTTGAGGTCTATCAAAAAGTATTTGATTTGGTTAAAAAAGAAACATTGCTTTCTTGTTTTAATTATCTTACAATGTTGGGTATTTGTCTGATTCTCAGAAAGAAGTCCTTATGTCCTTGTTACTCAAGCAGGAACCCAGTGGCCAGTTTAAGGACCCTTTGAATCTTCAAAATTAGAGACAAATAACACTTCAATGTTATGATGCTAAAATACTTGCTAAATGCAAAGCGCATAGACTGAAGAGTGTGCTGACAAGCATTATTCATCAAGATCAAGCAGGATTTCTTCAGGGTTGTTATATTGGAAATAATTAGGGGTGACCCCAAATAATCGACTATTAGACTAAAATAGAGCTTTTAATTTAGAATGGACAGACGATCAACGATTAGTCGACAATAGGACTTGACCAAGATTCAACTATGTAAATTCTTAGTTGGGGACACCCCTAGAAATAATATTAGACAGTTGTTAGAGATTAGTTGAATAAAATAGCTGAGTATGTTTTTATTGCTGATTTGGAGAAAACCTTAATAAGGTTCATTCAGATTTTATTTTTAAAAGTTTAATTCAATTCAATTCAGTTTTATTTATATAGCGCCATATCATAACAAAGTTATCTCAGGGCACTTTTTCCAATAGAGCAAGTCTAGACCGACTCTTTATATTTACAGAGACCCAACAGTTCCCACCATGAGCAAGCACTATGCGACAGTGGCAAGGAAAAACTCCCTTTTAACAGGTAGAAACCTCGAGCAGAACCAGGCTCAAGGTGGGCTGTCATCTGCCTCGACCGGTTGGGTTGAAGAGGCGGGAGAGAGAGAGCAGGAGGAAAGAGAACGTACAGCAGCACAATACAGTTCCACATAGGGATGTAAGGCAATAGATATGGTAATGGCATTGATGTTAACACCACCAGAAACAACACTAAGAGCAACACTATAATAGCAATACTAATAACAAGAGCAACAACAACAGCAGTTTAGTATTAATTGGGTTAGAGTATTATATAATCATACTAGTTGTAGGATTATCAACAATGGTTATATTTCTAAGTCTGTGCCCTTATTAAGAGGGGTAAAGCAAGGATCCCCTTTGTCCCTATATTTATTTATAATTGCTATAGAAATACTAGCCATAATGTGAGGTCCAATGGTGACATAGATGGGCTTGAAGATAAGAATGCAAACAGAAATTTCAATGTATGCAGATGACACTAGTTTGCTACTGAGTCCAAAATGCTCTTGTTCTCTACTCTCAGACTTTTGGAACTTTTTTCATAGTATTCTGGTTTGAAACCAAATTATGAAAAATGTAAAATTCTTAGGATAGGGGGACTGAAAGGCACAAATTCTAAAACGCCCTGTAAACTACCGATTATCTGGACTGACAGGCCAGTTAATGTTTTAGGTATCGTGATTCCAGAGAACTCAAAAGACCTTTGTACAATTAATTATAATAACAGGTTGAGAAGGATGGATAAGATATAGTCCTGCATAGCCAGACCCATCTCCATACTTTGTTTTAGTGCTGTGCCAGCTCAGGAGAAATATCTGGCTGAACCCATTATCATTCTGGTTTAGGGGGAAAAAACGTTCTACCTTGTTTGTATTTCTTTAAACCAATCACAATCATCTTGGGCAGCGCTGAGCCAATGGCAGGCTTATACCCACAGCCTACTTCCTGTCAGCCAGACTAGATAAGATTCTACAACCATGAATACAACACTCTTGAAGTTGGATTAAGCATTTCCTTTTTTATATCCTTAAATGTTTTGTTACTAAGGTAGGTTATTAGACCTGATGCTGATGTATGTTGTCATGATATATGTTGTGTGTTTGTGTTTATTAGGATGTATAGGTTTGATTTTGTATTTGGGTCTGTTCTAGTGTGACTTGTTGCATTTGTTCTGTATTTATTGCTTTGTATGTTTTCTGGTGATTTATGTGATGGTTTTGATAATAAAAACAATACTGGCAGTAGTGAATAATATTTCGGGAAGATCTGACGGCTGACTTTATCTGCTGTTAACAAGGCATCTACTGTAGACATAAAGTATGTTTGCTGAATTTACAACAAGGCACAAATAAAGTTTCCCCATACTCAAAAACTCACAAAACTCTGCAATTTTTTAAGACAGGTGCAGTTGATAAAAAGGAGTATATTGCGGTTACTGTTTTACTGTACTGTACTTTATATATATATATATATATATATATATATATATATATATATATATATATATATATATATATACTATGACGTGTTTAGGATTCCCTTTGTCAGTGGTTCCCCTCTGTTATGTTACTTGGCTGAATAAATCATTCCCTTTCTCTTGTTTTTGCAATTTGATCATACAAAACATTGTAAACAGCCTTAATTTGCCCATTACATATGCTCAATTTAAAACAAAATGGTAGTTGTGAATAATATTGATACTAGTATTGCTGAATTTTGGGGAAATGTGTCTAAAATGATGTACTGAACTTCAAAGTCATTAAGGTGAAATGTGAGAGTAATTTCATGGTTTATGCTGTTAAAAACATGCGAATAATAACTGTTGACAACTAGACGGGCAGTTCCAGCAACTACTTTAAGTCTGGGAAACATACTGTCAAACCATGGCCTAAATAAAGAAACATGACTCTGCAGTGTACTGTGGGCCATCACACATTGTTTTATGTGTGAATGTGTTTTTATGAAGGAAGCGCTAACTCATAGTGACACCCTTGAATGAAAGGGCATGTCAAGATTTCACTGAACACACCCAGTCAGGCAAGGGGGAGTCCCAGTGGCTGGAACATGGCTGGAAATTAGATCCCAATTCTGAGTGTCTGGCACTGTACAAGTTCAGAGATGCCACCACCCGGAAGAACAACATCAATCTTGAGGAATATACATCATCAGTGACATCATACATCAGCAAATGTATTGATGATGTGGTGATCACAAAGATGATAAATCCGTTCCCTAACCAGAAAACCTGAATGAATGGTGAGGTGAGGGTCCTATCCAGAGCCAAAAAAGCTGCCTTTCGGTCAGGTGACATGGAAGCTTACAGCTCCGCCAGAGCGAGACTGAAAGCTGGCATCAAAGAGGCAAAGCGAAGACATCAGGAGAGACTGGACCATATACATCACAGATATGTGGCAAGTGATCCAGCCCATCACAGACTACAAAAGCAGGAGCACCCCCATCATGTGTGAGGCCACATCACATTTTATGCTCGTTTTATTCTCCTCAACTCAGCTGTCAAGTCTACTCCGCCTCCAGAGGACCGGCCACTGTCAATATCCACAGTGGATGTGAGACGAATCCTGCTGAGAATGATTATGAGTAAAGCTGCTGGGCCTGATAACATCCCTGGCCATGTAAAATGAGCATGTGCCAATCAGCTAGTTGATGTCATTACTGAGATTTTTAACATATCAGGAGATGGTTTCTACCTGCTTCAAGACAGCCACCATCGTCCCTGTACCAAAAAGGTCTGCAGTGCAGTAGTCTAAACGACAACCGCCCTGTGGCACTCACCTCCATTCTTATGAAGTGCTTTGAAAAACTGGTTTTCCAGCACATCGAAAACAACATCCCAGCTAGCCTGGACCCTCACCAGTTTGCTTACAGAACCAACAGATCTACAGAGGATCTCCACCGCTCTCCACTCATTCTTCACACACCTTGAAAATAGTAACAGAAATACAAACACCTATATTTCCCACACAGGTCTTGCAAAAAACTGATTGAGGCAAGATACAATTTTTACCAAGGCCTGCTTCTGTGGAGCCAGCAGGAGCCAAACTGCTCAGGTAGGCGAAGACATTGTCCTCCCCCCTCTCCTGCCTATGTTGTGCCCTCTCCAGCTCTCTTGCCTCCTTTGAGGTGATACTGTAATTCACCACTGGTGGAGGACTGGCGCTGGAGTAATTTTTTGAGTGAAGGGAGTGATTGATATGTGAGCACAAGAAGAAGAACACCGAGCAGAAGAAGAAAACGTGTGTGTGTGAGGAGAACAGTGAATGAATTAGTGTAGCCGTGGAATAATGAAAAAGTTACAAATTGTAGTGGCCTGTAAAAAATAAACATTTTTAATATAATAAACACACGCTCAACTTTACACTGTGTACAGTGTAAATGCTGAGCTTAAGTGAACTGATTTTACATGGCCTTTAATACAAGGATTAATGGTCAGTATAATGCTCAGCGTATAATACCTCCAGGGCTTGGTGGATTGCTCAAGAAAAGACAGTGAGCTCATATGCTTCCATTGCTTCAGTAATGCTTTAGATTACAGCCCGCAATGTACAGCGTAATTACTCTGGAGTTACAGTGTAATCTTTTGTACTTACGGTGTACCAGTACAGTACGTACCAAGTAGGTACAGGGGAACAGTTATGGAATAAGATGGTAACAATTCGGGATTTTACAAAGAATTTTTACTGTAGTTATTTTTTAACTACCGGGTATCTATTCTCTTGTTATTACAGAGTATTTATGACCTACTGAGTAACAATCTGGACGTTTGGAAGAAATTTAGAGAGAATGTATACTGTAGTTATTTTTTAACTACTGGGTACCTATTCTATTATTACAGGGTACAGTCTAAAGCGTTACTATTGCTTCTTGCCTGTCCACTCTTTGTTGATTTACCCTCCTTCCTCTTCTTAACGTACATGTCCCGGAGGTTTTTCCATCTTTTCTGGACCACTTCCAGTAAACAGCAGACCATGGCATGCACATTACATTAAAACAACTGCTAACAATTTATGTTTCACTGCTAGGTGGCATACCAGTAGCTAGTGAGATGTTAGGAATTATTCTAGCCAATTATCTTGACACCAGACCGTGTGTATATACAACAGAAATGATTTATGTAATGCTATTGCTTATCCTATATGATAACCTTTCACAACGACTACATCATGACATGTATAATGTCCATAGCATAACGTTAGCTAATGCACTTGGAAATTAATGGTTCTCTATACATTCCCTTGACAACAAAGTATGTTTACCCCTCTTTTGTAGGCTACTCACCTTCACAATCAAGTTCAACTGCTATACTTCCCCAGATGTTCTCTTTATATTCCTTGTCTTTACAATCTTTACTTGTTGTGTGACAATATGAATAATGGAATTATGACATTGGCCACTATGACAACATTCGAGGCAATCTATTGATCACATGAGCAAAATTCAATATTTTATCGATGGCTTGTTTTCTATCCAACATCATCCGACATTCGCAGAAATCAAACCAGCTGTGGGGAAAAAAATCTGCAATCCGCAATGAAATACTTAAGTTTTGGATTTGGCGGCTATAGGCTTATAGAGATAGATGGGTTCGAATCTTTAAATTGATTGATTTATTCACATGAATTAATCGTGTTTGGTCTGAAAAGACCTTAAGAGTAATGATTTCATGGTCAAACAATGGAACACAAGAGTGAGAAGCATCTGAAATAAACTGAAAACCCTCTAATGACATCAACCATGAATCCATCCATCCTCAACTGAAGAGTTCTGCTAGAGTTATTCCATGTGTTGTCTTTGGAATCAGGATTCATACATGTCCAAGTGTCTGAAAGTAAAAAAGTGCTTACATAACAATGAGACAGGTTTAAAACCTGAGGATAATGTAGATCTTGGAGGTCAGCATCAGAGCATTTGGTCATCTGGAGCATCACTTAAATCTCCTCTGATGATGAGAAGACCATCCTTATTAATAATTAGTCAGTTTTAAAGAGAGTGGAAAACATATTTCTTGCTCGAGGTATCCTTTTAGGTCCATAAACATTACAAACTTTAAGATCAAGATAATCCAGCGTCCTTCCACTGAAACCTCAAGACTCCAATATATCACCACTAAATCTGTTTAAGAACACAGCAACTCCAGCTGAATAATGTGTGCCATTGGAAAAATAAACTTGATCCCCACCCATTGAGATCACCAAATTTTTTCATCACTACTGCATGAATATGTTTCTTATCTAATTATGTATCTATTATATTAAAAAATAATTTCTACAATACAGCGTCTGCTAAAGATTAAAACTGCTTTCCTTTTTGTGCTGCCACATAGTCCCTTACTAAGCTAGCTTGATGTCTGAAAGAAAAGTAAATTCCTATGAAATGTACCTACAACAGTGAACCTCAAGTGAACCATGTAGAGTTATTAATTGTTAGTCAACACCACTGTTGTTCAAGTCAGAGTACCTTTGGTCTATCCATTGCAAGAAGGTAGTCTTCTCGTCAATATGTGTCAATATGTGTCTGGTCCACGAAAACCAGCACGCTTTTCTTGCTTGTTTCATTTTAGCTTGTCAGAGTGTGTCAGGTCCTCCTTAACTTGTATTTTCTTCTCTTCAGCATCCTGTTCATAGATAAAAAAAACAGTAGATGTGACATGTCATAATGACTTGCCATTCTGGAATGGAACCATATGGCAGCCATCTTACCTGGGTCCAGTTTTAAACTTGTTGTAATTGGACCTTATGGTGAAAGAGACTTAAGTCGTCTTTATAATCCTTGTATTTTTCTACCAATACACCAACACTGTTTTTATTCAAAGTAATGAGCATAAGACAACTGTGCCTGTCTAGAATGAACCAAAAAAACAAAGATTCTGGTAGAAATTTGATAATTATAGCGCCAAGAGAACAAATCATGCTTTCAATCATAAAGATAATCTCATAACTGTGCATTTATATTGCAGACAATTATTTTATTTTTTCATTTTGCCTCCACTTAATATGTAAGAAATGTCTTTGGTATATGTATTAATGGCATAAATTGTACATACAATAGATGTATATGAGAACAAAAGACGTTGCGTCACTGACAGACGCTGACGTCAATGTGTTTGTCAAAAATACGCAGCTTGATGCGGCTGATCAGCTCGTTCTCCCAAAGGCCCTACCATGCACACAATAGAAGATATATTTCTCTTTCTCCCACACACGCACGCATGCAGGCACACATGCACACATGCGCACACACACACACACACACACACACACACACACACAGGGTTTGTTGTGACGATAAGAGGTGAGGTTGAAGAGCCTTGCTAACTGTAAATGAGGAGTTATTTTTGTTGATAAGGCAAGTTTTGTTTGGAAAGGTTTACTTTGTGCTGTATCGTTAATGCCTTCATCAGAACTCCTGATTGACTTGTCGCAATTGTGTTTCATTCTCATGGCAAGGTAACGCTATGGACATTAAATTTACGATGATAATGCAGATTAATAGTGGGAATTTTACAACATTGCAAGCTGGACCTGAACTGCTGAAGTACAAATCTCCTTTCTCCGACTGGATTACTTTACCTGATCAGCACATGGATTCTTTTTTATTTGCTTTACTGAAAGGACGCTCGTGTAAAAGCATGAGGTGAGCTGACAACAAGTGATGTTAATATATGATGACTGATTGCAGGATTCAAGGTGGCTAATTTTGCGTTAGCTATGTGGTGAACATGTAACATTAAGTGCGACTCTTTGGCCTCGAATAACAAATATGTTGGCTGATTGTGTGGTTGGTTAGTGTTCCGTGTTGCTGTCAAGGATGTGGCTAACGTTAGTGTTGTGTTGATTTGCCTGGTGATTTATTAAATGGGATTTAGGAGTGAAGACAAGCACTTCCCCTTGTCATTAACATGTTTTGGTTACTTTAATGTTACACTTGATTGGCCTGGAATTGGCTGCTTAGTGGTCAAATGTTGGGGTAATATTAATAACTTTGTTATAATGTTAACGTTACTAAACGTTACCTTTGAGTTCTAATTTAGCGTAGCTAACATTAAAACAATGTTTGCTGGTTTCAACCTATCTGTTTACTAACTGTTTGTAGTTTTAGTTGACCCACATGTTAAAAATAAATCTCTCATCTACTCTATACTGACGTGTGGAGTAATGCCAGCCTCCCTGGTCTCTTTGGTCCTTTTAATAAAGCAATTAAATGCTGCACAGTCTACAAACATAGTTGCTGCCCATAGGTGGCAATTGTAAACAATACCCAGGTAAGATGGCGGACAGTTATCCCATGAGTTATGACGTAATGTCGCATCTACTGTTTTATATCTATGATCCTGTTATCCTGAGGTATCTTCTATATTTTGTTCCTGAAACTGCGCATGGTAAACTGGTCAAACTGCATTATCACAGAGCACACCTATGCACTGTTTCAACAAGTAGACCAATCTTTTCCTTATCCTCAGGCAAGAGTAATGCAAGAAGTTTGATGGTCTCACATTTCACATCCTCTGTAGCTGACTCTTTCATGCCATACAGATGTAGATTCCATCTACTGCTATACTGATCACCACCCTCACTTCTCTTTTACAGTTACAACACTTGCAGTGATGTTGCTAGGTATGCCTCCTGCGTCCCTGACATGTTAAAATCTGAAAAGATGCACCCTATTTTTTCCCAGATAATCGCTACATTGTGAAAATCAAATCTGTGTTGAAATCATAGAAACAAACAAAAGATACCTTTCTGGTCACTATTTTCTACCGTCTGCGCATCTATCTTGTGCAGATCAATCATCACAACATGCTACTTTGGCTGCAACAAGACCAACCCTCATTGCACAGATTTCATTTCAACAATCAAGTATTGGTAAGTAAATTCATGTGGCCACTGTATGACTAAGTCTGACCGATGCTATATTCACTCGTGTCGACAATGCTTTTCCGTCTAGGGGACACACTGTGTTGAAACCATAGAAATAAGCCAAACAAATGTAAATATATATATATATATATATTTCATTCATGCCATTGTCTTACTGCCTGCGCATATATCTTGCGAAAGATGAGATCCCATTTTTTCTTAATTGATCACTGATTATTCAGTGAAAGGAAAACATTTTAAAATGCCACCAAAGAAAGAGATCAAACATATTGCTCAGCAACAAACTATTGCAGGTCTATTTTCTGCTTCCAAATCTACCTCTGATGCCCCGCTCCCTGCTTCAGCCTACCAAGAGTACCTCTACATTGCTTTTACCTACCTCTCCCTCTACCTGTACTGGGTAAATAAAGTTTTCAGATATGGGATTTTATTTGTTTAATTTTCAGATACATTTTCATACATGGATATAACCATAATTATAACCATATGACATCAAACACTACAATTTGTCATAAAACACAAATTTTATTGGGGACCCACTCAAATGACCACCTGTGGGTCCCAGGGACTCACTATATAGAAAACCTATCATCATCACTGCACTTGCTTCGGGTTCCTTTTCCCGCTTTCTTCATTTTCTCTCACTCAAATTTCCACCCCTTTCAGCTCTTCACACACCAAGGTAATGGCATCCATGTTCTTGAAAATATTTTGCTCAAGGGTGGTAAAATGGTTTGAAAGCTCAACTACTACTTTTAAAATGTCAGCATTAGAAATTTCTTCTGAAGTTTTGCACTCTTGGTTGATGTAACAGGCAATGGTGTAGCAGACCATCAAAGGCGTCAATATCTTGTACAAACAGTGTGGCAGTCTTTTGTTTTTAGCTCTCTTTTCGGTGTCTTGATAGTTGGCTAGCTAAGCTAAACTAAGTGCACATGTTAACCAGGTAGCCTCTTACAAATGGAAATGGTACATGGATTTTTCTTATACAGCACTTTTCAACCATAAAGGTTCCCATAGCACTTTATGGATTGGTCTCTTATTCACCCATTCACACATTGATGGCGATCGAGCTGCCATGCAAGGTGCTGGCCTCCATCAGGAGCAACTTAGGGTTCAGTGTCTTGCCCAAGGATACTTGGACATGTGGACAGGAGGAGCTGGGGAACTCACTTCCAACCCTGGAATTAATGGACCACCTCCTGAGCCACACACACCCCAGAAAGTTTACTTTCCAACAAAGTTCTGTTAGTTTGCCGTCACATTTACTCACAAGCTGGTTATTTATCCTCAAACATAAACACAGCTGTAATAATACTTGGTTCAATAGCCACTTTCCAACTTACTACAACTTATAGTTCACGAGGCTACATATCATCCACACCTGCCACCATCTTGAATCGACCTTCCTCCTGGAGGAGCTTTGTCAAATCTGAGAAAAGAACCCTGATGATATCATATTGATATTGATGTTATCTCAGTTTGGGCTTGGAGACTATGAATTTATTACAGAAAGCCTGAGTTACAAACTCACAGGAATGGAGTTTGAAAGATGTGAATCTAACAATAAACACTATTGAGTTGCATTATGGGAAGTGTAGCCCCCACACACCCAGCACCGCCACCACCACCATCATTGGGTCAGTCATTCATGTTTTGCAGCCAAATGCTGTTCAAATCCACAGAACTCTGATAAATTCTACAGGAAAAACCAAAGTTTTCAAACATACTAAGATGATTTTTTTCAACCTTAAAGCTTCTTAAGGGAAAAGGGGCGAGAATTGTATGTTAAGGGGTCCAGACAAGATTATTAACTGTATCATCTTTAACATTAGACGGTAGGCTATAGATACATGTCATGGAGCCCACAAAGACTGAAAAAGAGCTGACAGAGCATTAGGGGTGGAACCATGAGAAACATACAGAAAACATGTTAAAAAATGACTAAAAAGAAAGAAATCACATTGTTGCACAAATGAGAACGAAAGACGTTGCGTCACTGACAGACGCTGACGTCATTGTGTTTGTTAAAAATACGCAGCTCGATGCGGCTGATCAGCTCGGTCTCCCAAAGGCCCTACCATGCACACAAAGACCGGGAACACCCAGCGCCATTCACCCACATCACCCCGATCTCTCTGCAGTCGAGGCGGAGAAGCCGCAGTGTGGATGCTGCTGCCATAACCCACCACCCCATCATCCATCACAAGCCCAGACATGCTACACACACATTCTGCACCCATGGACACATCCTCCTCGTCCGGCCCTTTTTTCGCAGCATCCCTTACCTCTCAGATGAAAATTCACTCGGGCATTAATCCATGATCAGCACGCTGTTGTTGCTGCCTCTCGATCACGTTTCTCCCAACGTTGCGGCGCAGAGAGGGCGAAATAAATAATTATTAGGAGGCAGCCCTGCCCGTTATGTCCTATCGGGAGGCGAGGGATGCGCCTATCGAGCCCATAGATACAAGAAGAGCACCCGGGTCCAAAATCAGAATTTGTCAAACGTAGAGGACAACCGATACACAGCCTCCTCTGCAAAACCGTTGAAATCTAAGCAAAATATCTTCTCTGTTATGTTTTCGATCGCTTAGTCCTCCTCCACAACAGAGTGGCCCTCTGTTTCGTAATTTCTCTTCCACACATACACATTCACACGCAGAGCGGAACAGCTCTGTCTCATTTAAAGAGATAGGATAAGGCAGCTGGAGCAGCGCATTGTGCATAGCCACTCTGTCTGCTTCTTATGTAACATGAGAAGCAGCTTCTGATTGTCCTGCAGCCCAGACACACTCATATCGTAAATGAACCACAGGTAACTGCTTTACCTGCGTGCATGCGTTTGTGTATGTTAAAAGTCAAAAGGCTAAGGGTTAAAATACAATTTACAATTATTCCTGTTTCCTGAAGTAACTTGCGCTTCATATAAAAACAGACACATTTTCTTTTTCAGAATAGGAACTTGAAAGTGAAGAAACATTTTACGTGAGTAGTTCCAGTTAAGATTTATAATGATTATATTAATGTAGAATTTAGGTAAATCAGAACAAACAATATAACAAACCTTTACTCAAAGTTTTACTCAACAGTTATTCCAGTCCAACCATGCCAACACTTACAACATGGACCATCAAATGTGAACTATATCTACTACTAACTATTTCTGCTCATAAGGACTATTGATATGCTGATTGACAGCAAGATACACTGGATCAACTGTAAAGTAAACATTGTACAATTATCATATTAAAGTTTGTGTATGACTTATTCTTTAGCCTACATTGTATTATAATTGTAATATCTATATAATAACATAATATAATTATTCTCTAGAAACAAACGTGTCTCTTTTTGCTAAGTATTTTGGTGACTTTGGGCAATATTTGGCAAAAATTCCACATTCAGTAGCATAAGGCCATCATTGGTGTGACAGCAGACAAGAGCCCAGAACCTGAGGTCAGGTATGTATTTTAGATATTTCTATGTGAGGGAGATAATTTGTACTTTTTATGTGCATAGATGCTTTATATAAATGTGTTTTGTTTGTATTTTGTGTTTGTATGGTTGTTTTGGGGGGTACCTTTTATGCAATTTAACCTTAATGTTTTTACCTTTCTTTAACTGATTTTTTTCTTGTTTGGGGAGAATGGTTTGGGAGGGGTAGAGATTAACCTGGGAGAGGTGGGATAGATGGGAGATATCATACATAATTTTTGTATGACACATTTCTGAATGCTCTCACCATCACAACACTGTAAATCAATTATTTTAATAAAGATAATGTATTTTTTTTAAAGGGGGAATTAATGGAGATTGGAAGCTTTAACTTTATTCTACATTAAGATACATTTATCTGCAGTTATTAAACCAGGTTATTCAGTGGAGGAAATGCTTGTTTGTGGTAAAATCATCGTCTGTCTGACAAAATCTGAAGACGACACCAAAATATGAGTATGAACTTTTACAAAGTAAAGCAAAAGTTAATTAATAAGTAATACAATTAGTCCAAATACACTCAGAAATACACATAACTAATGACAAAATGAAAGACTAAATGAACTGTCCAAAAACCATAAACTGGTGTTTCCCTACCTGGGGTTGGGTCCAGAATTTTAGGGTACACGAGAAGATTAAAGAGATAACTAAGAAAAAATATATTTTGATTCCACAAAAATATGTTCTTTATTTTTTGCTTTACAGTATAAAATTTGATTCTTTCAACTCTGTGGGTCTCTAAAAGTTTTTCAAACAAAACCATCTGAAAGGGAAAAATCACTCTTTGCTTGAACTTCTCACTACTCATGCCCACTGTAGGGCCATAACCTGTGATGTGAGGTCACAAGCAGATGTTGCTTCATTTTAAGGGGTCACAAGCAAATCAGTTTGGGAATCATTGTCGTAAACCTCCTTCTCGGGGGTTGTCCTGTTATGGGCATCACCTCAATAAGGAAGTGAGGCCATGGCTCACTGCCTCTCCTCCTCTGTTTGTTCTATATTTTCCAGCCGAGCATAGCGCAGCCGCCTCTAACTCTCTCTCCATTTCTTTCTTTTTGTGAGTGTCTCTCTCTCCAAAGAGGCCGGGAGCTGGAGAGCTTTCTATTTATAGAATCCTACCCGCCTGTTCAGCCTCCCACCCCCTTCAGCACAAAGAGTTACACCCACAGGCACGCACAAAGCATCCATGGACAGCACGCATGCAAACACAACACACAGGGCAGGGCGTTTCACGATAATGTTCAAAGAATGCACACGTACGCACATATACTGAAACAGAAAGTGAATTCATGCATTCATGAACAAATGCAGGCATAAATGTCAAGTGCAAAGCAAAGCCTAATAAAAACCCAGAAACACACATCATAGTGTACATACTGTAGTATTAATAATGCAGAGATTCTTAGTGGAGAAAGAGGAACACTCCCGGTAATGGATAGAGGGGGAGGGGGCTTCTACAATGTAGCATGACAATTACCTATCTATTTCTTTATCTGCCCTGTGTGTGTGTGTGTGTGTGTGTGTGTGTGTGTGTGTGTGTGTGTGTGTGTGTGTGTGCAGGCACATGCACCGATAGACCCCAGGTGATGCTCAAGCACCTGCCCTTTTGGCCTCTGACTAGATTTTTGACATTTTGACATTTTTTTTCTATTTCTTTTTGTAATTTTATATTTTAGTTTTTAAATTTGGCCCATGGCATCAGTTCGCAATTAAAAGTGTGTAATGCCCGGTAACTGCATTTGAGTTCTAATTCTGCAAGACGTTCATGAGCCCCTGCCCCTCCCTCTTAGACTTCCCTTGTCACAGCCACCGCACATGGGAGACGTTTCAGGGCTCTCTGCCTTTAGGAAGTCAGGTGACAGAGCAACAACGTCTGCAAAGGGAGGAGGTCGGCACGCAAATCAAGCAAAATTAAACTACTATTAAAACATCTCAATACAGCCAGCCTAACTTATAGCCCACCATTAAGATTAACAACAAGCAAGCTAGTCTGGCGTAAAATGGCGTTGACAATGAAAGCGAGTGAACTCTGGTAGGCTAGTAAGTTCCTTTGTCAGGTAACTGAAACAAATAAATATGCCTCACATAGTTAATAGTCTATGCAATCATATTTGGACATCAGAAACGTTAGTCGACCTGTCACCCATCACAAGGAAATGTGCAAGGAAATTCGTCCACTGTTTACATGCTCATACTGATAAGCAAAAGCTTTAAGAAATAGCCTAGTAAATTATCGATTCTTTTTCCTGTGACACTAAATTTACTGGTAGTTGTAGGCAAGTCAGCTGATTGTCATTTCAATACAATAGTCCAGGGCCTTTACAAGCAAGATTAACTGTTCATCTAATCTTATTGAAACTGAAAAAAATGTATTTTAACCACACAATGTGGTTTGGCGATTCTAAAGACATGAAACTACTTTAGCTGAATATTAGTATTTTGTCAGCATTATAGTTGAACTAACTTCATATAAGTTATGTCTACCTTACAATACTTGCAGTAATCTATATCTTGTATTTACCTTAAATATTATTAAAACATTGCCAAATGACAATGTAGCTATGTGGTAGGGTACTTAAAGTTGGGCCACTGACTGTTGAGTATTAAACATCTGCATGAGTGTAACTGTTAAGTTCAGTGATTTTACAGTGAGGTACTTAAACCTGCAATAACCAGTGTTTTTGTATAGTCATGGGCAGCAGAAGGAAGTTGTGAACACAACATTGACATAGAATCACCTTTTAAGTTGATATGGTGAATTTGATAGCAAATAGTTACGTATTTACACATCTAGCAGTTACAGAGGAACATCATTTATTTGTTGAGTTGTGTTTGTGTTCACCAAGTCCAATTTTCCCTCTCTCTTAGCTCTGTTTTTGGTCTCCACCAACTCATGAGGGAAACATCTGGCTCTTTATCTACTAAATGCCCCACTATGTTCACCAGTTAGTGTACAGTGGGTTTTTAGAGCTTTTTTTGGTGAAACAGCTGCCTGCTGAGGCCAAAAACAATGCTCTGAGAACGGTGAGAATGAACCAAAACAGTAAAGTTGTGGGCATGACAACAATGATCTGAAACTCACTATAAAGCTTAGTAGAGCTGAGGGGAGATTCTGCTGATAATTATATATCACTACGAGCGACCCCTTTCACATTGTCACATTGTTTTGATACATTGTTATTATAAAAGTATCGATTATAGCCACTTTAACATTCTTGTAATTTCTAACATTAATATAATATATTTTTTAAACTCCTCAAGTAACTTATGATCTTATGACTCTAAATTTCTCCCAAACATCCAGATTGTTACTCAGTAGGTCATAAATACTCTGTAATAACAGAATAGATAGATTACACTGTACGTTGCGAGCTGTAATCTAAAGCGTTACCGTTTTTTTTGTTTGCTTTTTAGTTGTTTTTTCCCTTTTCATGGGAAAATAATAATACTACTGTATCTGTCAGACAGTATTCCAATGATGAAAGGACACCCAATTCTTCTACTGTCACTCAAAACAATGAGATTCTTCTGGGGTTAGTGTCTCTTTAAGACAGGGGGAGCCACTATACTTTCAGTGGTAGAGAAACTCTGTGATGCATGTGTCATCGCAGAGTTGGTTTTATTGGTTTCCTTATATTTATATTGTTAAGGTTTGCTGTGGCTATCTTATATTGCATCATTTATATATTGTGTTTAAATTATTTTTATTGTTGTGCTTGGTTTTATTTGCATGCTTTTAGTTTGAAATGTACTTGTTGCTCAATGTTTTAAGGTTGTGTCTAGATGGTAACCCTAGATTTGCGAAACTATGAAACTTTGTCTCACATAGAGACAGAGCACAACGCGTCTTACTCTGAAAACCACTCCCACTGCATGGGAAAACAGTCAGCACCACAATATGCAACCCAGGTTTCAGCCCTTAGCTAACAAAATGCCTGTAGCTAGCTAAAAACATTCAATTTCAGTATGTCAAAGGATTATTTTAGCACCCTATATCTGCCAGAGAGGACAAAATCAATATTGTCGGTTCTATCTCGGTGTCCCTTCTCAAGCTAAGTTACTGTAGTTAGCTAAGACACTTGCAAACATAATACTGCAAAGCTTTCTGATTTAGCCACATTCCACTACACAAGTTGCATACTGTCAAAATGCTTTAGCTTAACTTACAATATAGTTAGCCTAAAACTGACATTTGGATATTTGACTGCCCAGTGACAAAATGCTTGCTGCACATGTAGGCATACTGAGTGTCAGGATCCCACAGTCCTCCCATTCTTCCTGCTGCTGCCTTATTGCCTCTATCCACTTTTGTCTTCTTTAAAGCTCAGTTTTTCGGTTTGGCAGCTTTTTAAAACTAGGTTCTGGGTTCTTTACCCTGTTGGTAGTGCATCCCACCACACAGCAGCTTTTAGGCATGTTTCTGTTGTTTGCCTGCAGACTGAAGTGACAAGGAGACACCTTCACGCAATACAAAGTCAATGAAGGGAGATGAATTGTTTTCCCCTCCGGTATGAGCGGGACTTAAATGTGCTCTGTCTCTATGCACACTTGATTCAGCACAGTAGCACTTGGCAAATGGCAGAAGTTAGCCCTGAAGATTTAACCAAGTAGTTTTGGTGCCTAAACCTAACCAAACTGCGACTGTTTCACAACGTTAACCACGTGTTTAAAAGCCTTTGGTTAGGTTTAGGAAAAATAAATAACAAAATAAATAAATCTCACGAGAGTTTCAGTAATCTAGGGTTACCATCTAGACACAACCATGTTTTAATGCATGTTAACGTCCTACTGCTGGGCATGGGACCAGATTACCACTAAATACTTGCACCTGGTTGAGTGCTTAACTTTTGATAGACATTACTTTTAACCAATTGGACATGAGGGTGTAGCCGAAGGAATGAATGGTGTGGCTGGGAGGAGGGACTAGACCTCTGGAACATGGAAATAAAGATGGAGGCAGGCACAGCAAAGTGAGACACAAAGGTGACAGGAGAAAAACAAGAGGGAGACGGCGGTGGCGTGGAACCGGAACTGGGGAGCAGTACTACACCCGCCTACGGTTCAGGTGATGACCAGGTGCGGATGTGGTCATTTATGACTGGTGTATGTAACTCCCTCAGCGTACATATGGCCGCACTGTGTGGGATTAAAGGGGGAAAGAGGGAGAGAAAGGCCCAGAAGTGCTACCACACCATGGAGACAGGGAACCACAGACCAGGTGGTGCTCCCCAGGCTCCACGTGCCATGTCGTTCCCCCACCATACCCCTGCCAGCAGTCAAACAAAACAGCAGGCACGACTGGGAAAGAGAGCAGCAGGCTGGAACGGGGTCGAAGGGAACGGCACGAGAACACATCAGACAGGGAAGAGGAGGCCGACGGCAGAAGCAGCTGCTACGATGACCGCTGTCAGCCCGCCACCAATAGAAGCCACCACCCAGATTACTGCGTCGCATCACAGAAGTAGGGCAGAGTTCAGAGCTCTGCCTGGTCATGTGAGCATTGGAAACAACTGGACTCTGGGCACAACAACAACTACTAACACCAGTACCAGTGGAGCCAGCAGTGTACTAGAAGACAGCGACCTGGAGAGTCCAAGCCAGCTGGTAAGGCCCTATGAACACAGCATAAAGCCAGTGGCACCGGAGGACATTGGAGTAGGCTAGAGGTCGACCACCCACTCCTGAGGACTAAGGCTACATTCAGATAGAATCAGGCGCTGCCGCGAAAATGCCAGTTTTCTCATCCATTTGAATGGGGGTACTGTGTGTAGGCTGTGGCAGTGCGGGCCGCAGGGGGTGCCGAAAAAAAGTGGACTGTGGCAAAAAGTTAACTTATCAAAAATCAACTTATGGAGAGACACAACCCGATGTCACGCTGTGGCAGCCAATCACACCGGCAATCAGACCGGCAGAACAAGATCTTTGTTTACCATGTAACATTGTAGCATTAGCTGTTTACCGTAATATTCCACTGTTTACCGAGTAACTGTGAAGATGGAAGCATCAAGTCAAGTCATCAACCTCATCCCCACAGAACTGAGGCTGTTGTGGTATCACCTGACACTGATGTTCCTCAGACATATTTAAAACGTCATAATTTGGGTTTTAAGAATTCTAATGATCATTCAAAACTGTGTGAAGATGAATGAATGAACACTAATGCACAAACAAACGTGCACTCGCATAAGAGCACACACTGCAGTGAAGATGACTCAGCCACTGGCGCTGCCATGGAAACGCTGCCTCTTTGCAATCAGTCTCTTAGTAACTGTGTGGTTGCTGTGGAAGGAACCTGAGTGTAGGGGTGTGTGTGTGTGTGTGTCTGTGTGTGTATTATGACACTGGCTAGTTCATTGAGTGGATACCAAAATTAGAGCAATTATGAACAAATAACTTTTGAAATGCATCAGATCAGTTTTCACTTAATTAGTTGATTTATTAGAAAATACCATTGGAAGACAGGAATCTAGAGAGAGGGAAAACCTTTGAGAGCAAAGACACAAACCTGTGTTAAACCTACCAGAACACTTTTTTCTAATTCACCAGTTATTTTTTGACACACACACTGTAATCCAACACAACAGGAATCATACACTGTATCATCATGTCACCTTATCATCATTATCATGTTACAGCAGGTGTCAGCAGCACTATAGGAATTTAGCAAATTGCTTCTTGCTTTTCTCAGATGAATTCACTTTATTGTTATTGTGTAAACTCTATGATAATCACAGCCTATGATGACTCTACCAGTAACTAGCACACTGATGTGATCCTCGTGATGTGAAGTGTAGTGTGAATACGCAGAATTTCCCTCCCTCCACAGAGAACTGATAGGACGTTTCTTAACCTTCCTTTGACCATAAGACCTCGGGGTCGAGTAACAAGCCTGCAAGGACTCACAGAGGACACTAATGGAAACTTTAGTGACAACTGGCCAATTTACGACAGGACAGGCATGGCATGACCAACCCTCTTAAGGGCCAGTATCCCAGGCTCATGGTGATCCCTGGACTTCATCAAGGACTCATACAGGGAACAAAAGAATGGAGTTTGTAATGCAAAATTTAATGTACACTAATTGATGTAAGAGTTTTAGTTAACAATATAGGAAAAATGGGAAGTTGTGATTTAACATGCTTATTCATTAGATGTGTTTGGTATCTTTCCGCAACTGAGAAGGCCACATTTTCAAAAATTTCTTTAGAAAGAAAAGGTAACAAAGAAACAACTAAGATAGGAGAAATTTAGAATGGGAGGAGTAAAGTTTCACACCATGGACATTGGACACCGTGCCCCTCTTGACAGAAGACTATAAAACAAGAAGAAGCCTAAAGGTCAGCCCTTCATTCTTTTTGCCCTTCTCTCTTTTTGCATGTCCCTCTTTTAGCTCCTTTTGCCCTCTTCCTCTTGGTTCCTCTTGGGCAAGCGAGCTGCTGGACCAGAAATCGTCCCCGAGCCGCACCAAACATACTGAAGGCCAGCATCCAGCCAACTCTGAGAGAAAGAACTCTGATTTCAGCAAACTCTGAATGCTGCAACCACGACTCCATCACACCCAGTCAAGCAGTGGTAAACAAAGGTGTTATCACCCTGCTTCCTGCTGAGAGACAGAGAGAGAGAGGTTGGCTGGTCGAGCTGACACGTGGGATTGAGCACACCCGAGAATGCCCAAGGATGCCGAGAGCTCCAGGGAGTTCCACACGACACTGACCATCCGCTGCCCCTTCCAGCACAACTTTTCCCCTGGCCATCTGAACCACCAGGTGAAACTTTGCTTTACCTGTGATATTGGGGTTGATGCTGTAGCATAAGAGTAATTAGGGAATGCTGGGATAGTAAAGTAAGGTCTCCCATCAATATATAAACGACAATGAATCTTTACAGGTATTTCCCTAGTGCTTCCCAACAATCTCTCCGCTGCTGAATGGTGCATTTAATGAATTTCACTGGTTAAGGTCAAAGTTTTCATCCACTTAGTGGTCTCCTGTGTTTAAGTTAAGTTATCCTTTATTGATCCCTGTAGAGAAATTAATTCTCTGCATTTAACCCGTCCTAAGTGTTAGGAGCAGTAGGCAGCACCCAGGGTCACAAGTTAATACATCTTGCCAAGATATCATTCACTACTTTATCTGGTATATGATGGTCCTCATTCTTTAATTAATTGTCTAATCACTGTATTCATTTCTTTTATTCATGGTTGCATTTATTCATTCATTTGTATGTTTTGTAGTTATTAGTTGTGTGTGTAGTTAGTAGCTCAATAAACCTATCATTTATAAAGAAATGTTAAGTATTACGGTCACGGTTTATGAGTCAAGAACAACCTCCAGAATTAAGACTGAATTAATTAATTGGCTTTTGTTTTCCCTTATTTAAAGGTGGTATCCTGAGGTGAACTTAATGTGAGTTAAATTCTGTTATTTAGTATAACTATTGATTATTTTAGATAGCCAAAGTTGAGTGCACTCACTCTACTTCATCTGTTGTGCTAGTTGATGTGTTTACAATGCATATTTTGGTGCCCCTTGAGGCTTATTAATTATTGCTACATATTTATACCCTTTAAGGTATTCATGCTACAGGAGTAAGCTTGAATAGTGTGTCTGAGGGCTCTCTGATATGTGCAAATAAACACTCTAAAGGAGCCATGAATTTAATAACATGATTTTAGTAACATCCATTCTTCCAGGATGATGTTAGTCCAGTGGTTACCAACTGCAGGGTTGTGGATCAGTACAAGGCCATGGAACAGTTTCTATTGAGTCACAAAGCAAGAATATGATTTGGCAAAAAATAGATTCATATTCAAGATCCAATACTTTATGACCATTTCAACATGGCTTATAGAAATTTGGTTTGGTGGTCACATAAAACTAAAACAAACAAAACCTCACATCACATAGAGTAACCAGTAACTGGTACATAAAATAAGTGGTAAAATGGCCATAGTCAACAATAAAACCTTTATTATAATTATAATTTAAAAAGTAAATAAATCAAGAAACAAACATTCCCATGAGGGTGTTATTAGTATCACAAACCAGCTTTAATGTATACTATTGTATACATACACTTACAGTGTATTATAGACAGAAATAAGGGTTAGGGCAGCACATTAGTGATGTAGGAGTTAAAGGCACAGATGGCCTCTGGGTAAGTGCTGTAGCAGAACCTGGCTGTCTCGGTTCTAATACTTTTCAGTCTTTTAAAAGAAGGAGTGTGTAGAATAGTCTGGCTCGAATGTCAAGGAAGGTGGTAGGTAGGCAGACTCAGCAGACATTTTGCTTTCTCAGAGGTGAATATTTATTTACAATGCTCTCCATGTCATGTGAAACTTGTGAAAGAAAATAAGTCAGAAATTTAACTCATAACAAATCAAACAAAAGGCACGTGTTTATGGCAGCACGGCCTCACCTCTCCCCTCTATATAAGGTGTTCAATTAACACCTAGACTGCTGCAGCCAGTACCATCACATCCACATCCAACAACAAAGGTTGACCTATACAGTAACCTTAATACAAGGACATCCCATACTATTCTTGGACTCATTTACAAGCTCATTCATGTACATTTCCAAATGGCTCTATAAAAGGTAAGTACTCCCAACACCTCACATTAGCATGCATCAAACACATAAAAGAAACATTCCTTTTCAGAAGAAAACCCTCCACCTGGTTTGGCACCAACACCATAAAAATCAGGAAACTGGACGGCCCCCTCCCGGACAAAGAAACAAACAATGGTAAGTATGAACAAAAGAACAAACAATTAAACAGTGTTCAAACCTGCAACATAATAAAGGTAACTGAAACTAACTTGTGGTTGTGTGTTTGCTTTAACCTACTCATGTGCTTTGATGTAAACTGTAACATAATGCTAATAGTAAGTGCTGTAATGTTACAATAGCAATGGTAAATTATAGCAAAATGAAAACATGTAGAAACTAATATAGTTTAATGTGTAAGGTTAACATGTAAGGGACAAGTGGTGAGTATAAAAGAGTTCTCACCCACTTTGTCACAGAGTGAAGTTAAAAAGATGGATAGAGGGAGGGAGGAGTCATGAAGAATCTTATGTCCCTTTTTTCAAGGGCTGACATAGAAACAGACAACCATTCACGCTCACAGTCACACCTACGGGCAATTTAGAGTCGTCAATTAACCAAACTTGCATGTCTTTGGATTGTGGGAGGAAGCCGGAGTACCCGGAGAGAACCCAAACAGGCACTGGGAGAACATGCAAACTCCACACAGAAAGGCCCCAGCTGGCCGGTGAGTTCAAACCCAGAACCCTCTTGCTGTGAAGCGTGAGGCTTGCTAACCACTGCACCACCCTAAAAGAATAGTATTATCTAAATTTGTAAACTATCTATCTATCTATCTATCTATCTATCTATCTATCTATCTATCTATCTATCTATCTATCTATCTATCTATCTATCTATCTATCCCTCCTTTCCTCTCCAAAGTAACCAATGAAGATCAGTCCTTCAGTAGTATCTACTTCACATTTAGAAAAGAGGAACTCAGCTGTACACATAAAAACATAGATTTTTGTTTAATACATGTGTGTATTGTGTGTGTACCCTAACCCTAGTGTGTGTAAAAACTGCTTTTATTGCTCAAAACTAGCTTGTATCTGTCTCCTTGGATTTGAGAGTTAACTTCAGCTGAATCCCATTGGCTTCTCCCTAACCGTGACGTAAAAGGCAGCACTCCAATGTATATTTCATATGTGAACCCTAATAAACAGCAGGGCTACAGTTATGTACTGACGCTCCCCCACAGACACATACACCGAAGAGCCTCTTTTAGTAGAGCTGCTAGCCCAGCTACAACACAGGTACCCACACAGACTCTCAAATTCAAATAAGCTTTATTGACATGAATGTTAAATACATTATTGCCAAAGCCAAATTACATATTATCAAAATAGATAATCATAAGACAACAAACACAAATCACACAAAATTATTCAACACAGGAGAATTAATCAAGAGACTCATGTTTTCTCTCAGGTTGTGGCAGATACATATTTTGCTGCTTTCTCCCAGGATGTAGGGAAGTTTACCCATTAGTGTTGAAGGATTTTCAGTTATCTCAGGATTTATTTGAGTTCTATTTGATTTGTCATTTGTTCTCATTGTCAGGTTGACTGTCTTTTTGGTGTTTTAAGTTTCTTTTGTAGATCTGCACTGAGTCATACCATTTGGTTGATTGCTTTTAATTTTCTATTATTTGTGTTGACTGCTGGTTCAAAGAACTGGACAACATGGTTGAAGATTCTGTTTAAATTATTAAAAACCATGTAGACTCCTTCTTTATTTAGTAGATAGATGTTGGCTAGGGGCGGCACGGTGGAGCAGTGGTTAGCACTGTCGCCTAACAGCAAGAGGGTTCTGGGTTCGCGCCGGCCGGCTGGAGCCCTTCTGTGTGGATGTTGGCTAGGAAAAAGTCCCAAAATGACTGGGTGCCTGCTATTCTTTTTTCTGAACTTTTTTATTTTTTCTAATCTTGTACAGGTGGGGAGCTGGGATTTTTAGCTTCTGTCTTCTCTAAGTGCACAGTAAGAAGAACGCATATGCATACACACACAGATGCATACACATGTATACATATACATACATTGATACAGATATATGCATACTGGTACGTAGTATCAATACATCATATTAACAGAATAATCATGAATTTATGTAAACAGAGTGAGATTGGCTATCAGACAATTGTTATTTGTTTATTACATTATCTTAACACTCTTGTGAATTTGTGAATTGTACTACACATTTTAGATCATTACTACTTTCATTCATTATTCATTCATTCATTAACCTACTTTTCTTAGAGGCACCTATATATACAAATACAGCGTAGGTGATGATCATATCAGAAGAACAGATTTGTGCCTCTCCTGCATGCACCTTCCTCTTTGTCCCTATAGCTCCCACTCCCTCCCTGCTGCCCAGCATGCTCCATTCATGCATTTTTTTTCAATGCCATTCACTCTGCTATGCTACCTAGCAAAGCTACAGGAATGCAGCAGCTAACAGACCCAGCTAGCCCACCCACAACAGGCTTCTCCTCCACAGAGAGTCCTGTGTGTTTGGATGCATTGACGTCATAGCTGACGCACGGCAGCCTGGAGTGGCCGGCTCCATCAAAGGCCTGTATGCTCAGGCTTGAACAGAGGTATTATTAGCAAGCAGAGGGAGAGATACACGGAGAGAATGGAAGACGGGGGGAGGGAGGGATGGGGATGGAGCAGTTGTGAGGTGGGCTTTTGAATGAACAGCAGAATAATGTGCTGTCACTATCTGCTCTCTGAGACTCACAGGATAATAAGTGCTCACATGTAAGATAGGACTCAAGTGCAGAGGATGCAAGTAGTTTATTTGTTAGTTATTTTGTATAGTTTATCAGGGACAATAAAGGTACACAAATACAACAGATGTCATGTATACAGGGCGTCACACTCGAGCTAATTTGCAGCCCTCGCTCCAGCCCTAGGCTCTTGATTAGGCTTTTGAAATCAGGGTAAAACAAACACATCTGATTTTGATAAATCCTTCAGGGTTTTGTAATAAAAAATAATCATAAACTTTACATATAGCACATAACATACACAAAATACAGCTCAAAGTGCTTTACATTAAGAGAAAATCAAGGATAAAATCAATGTATTGTCATGTATGAAATTAAATTCATATTCATATCAAAAGTGCATATAGAACATAGGCTGTGTCAGAAATCATTCATTCATTCACTATTCCCTACTCACTATCTAGGGAGTTCAATGTAGAGGACTATACAGTGAGCTCACCGGCAAAATGAAAAAACGTTTTCTCCTCTCGCCTGTCTGATATTTTTCTTTCAGCGCAATGCATGATGGTATATAGTGCTTGGTTAGTGACCATCGGTTGTACACTACTTTTCATGATGCATTGTGGGATACTTTGAGTCCACTGTATAGGGCATAATAATTCTAACTGGCACCACCAGCTGGAGAGACGCCAAAGTGGTGGAAGAAATATTTTGTAATTAAATGCAGATGCTGAGAGGAGACTACAGACAGACCGTAGAAAGACAGTCTATTGGTGGCTGACGTTCACTGTCATATCATTAACCTGCTGGCTACCACCTTTTTGCAACCCCAGCATTCATTTGCTCACATCACTGTGTAAGATTAATGTATGTAATCCTGTTTTTTGGGTTATGACAGCATACCACTGCCAAAATCCTGTAGATGTAGAGGAGCCGTGCGCGCATATTATTCTTAATAAAAAATATCATTTGTAACAGGTCCCTGATGTTGGACAGCCTAAGAGCCAGCCTGGCAACGTAGTGAGTATTACCTAAAGGACATCCACATCATTCCTGCTGTGTTAATTGATATGTGTTTTACAGAATTCACAAACTGTCAGATGTCTGTACAGCACACACTTAAAAAAAAACAAATTGAGTTGGCAGAGGTGAAAATCAGATGTCACAAAAAAAACTGCAGGACTTGGACCTATGGAGATAAAAAGAAAGACACTGAGGAAATTGAAGCTGGAAATCCAGAAACTAGAAAGAGAAGTAAGTGATCACTTCAATGCACACTGTAAGCATGACTGTAACACAATGTATAATCATTCTTACTTTTTTTCTCTCCCAAGCTCCCAGCAGACAAGTGATCCCAGCAAAATAAATGGTTAAAAAACATTGTGGTGTCCTCTCCCTGTTGTTTAATCAATTTACAGTACACTATACGTGTAGTTATTGGTCCAGTTAACTGGGACTATAATTTGGGAGGATTATACAATTATGAAACCTATACCACAAATTGTGTGCTACCAATGCCCAATAAAATACAAATGCACATGTAAGAGTAACATACATGATCCTTCATTGTTAAAGAAATAATTAATGACGTATTGGTCGCTGACCAGCCATTGATGTTATCAGGAAATATTGCAGCATTGTCCCAGTCCATCTCCAAGGCCACTCTGGGAGCCCTTTCCTTCCTCAAGCAGGCAATGTTATGAAGGACAGTGCAGGCAACAATGATGTCGCAGGCCCTGTCTGGGGTGACCCTCAGGTGGTGACTGAGTGAAATGACCTGGAAGTATCTATGTGGCAGCCTTGATAACAGCTGGTTGAATTATCTAAATGCTAAGGAAAGGTGCTTCAATGCTTCCTTTCTTATCTCCTTTAGCATAGGGTACATTGGACTATCCTTGACGAAAGGAAAGAAGATTGAGGAAATTCCTTAGTTGGTGCTTGTTAGAAAGTTTGTAGGTATCTTTTAACTGCTCAAATGACATAAGAGTCCTCTCTTTATTGCAGTTTTCTAAATGAGTTATTCCTTTTTCATGCCAGCTCCTCCATCACCACCAATTCCTGCTACCACCCAATCTCCATTCCCTGCCATCAGCCCACCACTACAAATAAAAAAAAACAATTTTCTTAACAAAGTCCACTCTGTCCGTGTCCTGCGTTTGGGTCCCTCCTGAGTTTGTAATAGCCATAGAAGTTTTTTAGGTGACAAGTCTGTTTGTTGACCAAAGAATTTACAAATTTCACACCAGTTTCTCATTAAATGTATTGTTAGGGGATTCTTCAAGTCGTCTCTCAGAAAATAAAACAATACAACAATTACTAACAAACCAACAACCCCTCCCCCCATAGCGCTATGGAACCAACAAAGGGAGTCCCTATAGAGATACATTTTCAGTGTCGCTAAACATAAATTGTCTCATTGAAACAGTCCTAAGCACAGAGCTCAATTTAAAAAATGGTTTCAACATGCAACTCCGTGATAAAGGAATTGTAACATCCTTCATTATTCATTAATGTAACAGAAATAGTGTACATTGGAATACAATTGAAATAAGTTTACACAAATTCCTAAATCCCACTCTTGTCAAATTAAATGGCTACAAGGGCACTGCCAATAAATTGGCTGGCATGTAGATATTAATTGACAGATGATGTTCATGATATGACAAAACAGAAGTTGAGTGAAGCTTCATAAAGTTTCATTTAAAATAAAAAAAATATTATAAAATTATTATTAAAAAAATTATAATGAGAAAAATCAATGCCCTCATGGGCACCAGTGGACATCTTGTCTAGGGCACCAAAATGTCCAGAAATGGCCCTTCATTGATTCATTCTATAGGAGGTGGATGTGCACTCCAGAGCTGTGGCCAATAGTGAACATTATCTGATGATGTTGGATTCCCTCTGGTGGTGGCAGACTGAGATGCATCCCAAATCCTTTTACCTCTGCTTACAGTGCAGTCATGTAATAGTTTTTCTTTGGCTTTACTCCAGCACATTGAGTTTAAAATGAAACAAATGACTTTGAGGTTAAAGTGCTGTCTTTCAACATTAAGGGTGCTTGAGGGTATTTACATATACGGTATAGAGTTGTTGTTCTATTTATACTGCACAGACCCCCTATTTTGAGGGCGGTGCAGCAGGACAGTGATACAGAAAAGGCAATCAAGGATTGTGGGGGTTTTTAATGTCTGAGTGAAATGTTTTTAACTGGCAATGTCAATCACCTGACCACAGTCCAGCTGAGCACAGGTTTGCTGCAGAGCAGCAAATCGTCTATGTATTTGTTTGTGTCTAAATGTTTTTAATGTATACTGCATAGAGGGAAGTGCAAAACAATGACACTGCCTTTGATGGGGATGTGTTCTCCCCCTATGTTTCTTTAGTGTATGACATAGCCTTCCCCTTTTGATACTGTTTGGTCTGTTGGCCTGTTTTGTACTTGTTTGTATATCAGAAAGTTCAATAAAAATATTGACCAGAAAAATGTGCTATAAATAAAGTTGCATTGGGAGAATAACTTGTCTATGACTGGCCTCTAGTTGAAAGGCAACATGCAGCGCCGTGCACAGACATTTTAGGGGGGAGGTGCTGAAGCGAAAAAAAGGGCACACCTCTCATAATTATTTATGAAAAATAAAGTTACATACAGTAGCACGTTTTACCTACTTCCATATTTATTTGTTTCAACACCCATACAATCATGCAGATGTTTAATATTCAACAGATTTTAATAAGACTTTTTAAATTAATTAATTAATTTTTTTTTTAAGGATTTAAGGTAAATACATTACACAGATTACTGCTAACTTATATAAGGTTAGTTCAAATATAATGCTGACAAAAGTCTAATTTTCAGCTATAGTAGCTTCATGTCTGATTTAGAATCGCCAAACCACTTTGTGTAGTTAAAATAAATTGTCCACCTGTAAACAATAAAAATAAGTTTAACTGTTCATCTAATTTTATAGAAATCTTAGATTTCTATAAAATGAGATGAATAGTTAAACTTTCAAATCTGAGCTTGTATGGAAATGACAATCAGTTGGCTTACCTCCATCCATTCATCCATTTTCTTCCGCTTATCCGGGACCGGGTCGCGGTGGCAGCAGGTTTAGCAGGGTTGTCCAGACGTCCCTCTCCTCTGCAACGCTTTCCAGCTCCTCCTGTGGGACCCTAAGGCGTTCCCAGGCCAGATGAGATATATAATCCCTCCAGCGTGTTCTGGGTCTGCCCCGGGGCCTCCTACCAGTTGGACGTGCCCGGAAAACCTCCAAAGGGAGGTGTCCAGGAGGCATCCTAATCAGATGCCCGAACCACCTCAACTGGCTCCTTTCAATGCGAAGGAGCAGCGGCTCTACTCCGAGCTCCTTTCCCTATCTCTAAGGGTGAGCCCAGCCACCCTGCGGAAGAAACTCATTTCGGCCGCTTGTATCCACGATCTCATTCTTTCGGTCACTACCCAAAGCTCATGACCATAGGTGAGGGTTGGAACGTAGATCGACTGGTAAATCGAAAGCTTTGCCTTCCAGCTCAGCTCCCTCTTCACCACCACGGTCCGGTACAACGCCCACATTACTGCTGATGCTGCACTGATCTGCCTGTCCATCTCATGCTCCATCTTACCATCACTCGTGAACAAGACCCCGAGATACTTGAACTCCCCCGTCTGGGGCAGTAACTCACCTCCAACCCAAAGGGGGCAGTCCACCGTTTTCCGGCTGAGAACCATGGCCTCGGACTTGGAGGTGCTGACTCTCATCCCAGCCGCTTCACACTCGGCTGCAAACCGCCCCAGTGCATGCTGAAGGTCACAGCCCGATGAAGCCAACAGAACCACATCGTCCGCAAAGAGCAGAGATGCTATTCTGAGACCACCAAACCGGACACTCTCCTCCCCCCGGCTGCGCCTTGAAATCCTGTCCATGAATATCACAAACAGAATTGGTGACAAGGGGCAGCCCTGGCGGAGTCCAACACCCACTTGGAACGTGTTTGACTTTGTGCCGAGAATGCGGACACAGCACTCACTTCGGTTATATAGGGACCGGATGGCTTGTAGCAGCGACCCTGGTACCCCATACTCCTGCAGTACCCCCCACAGGACCCCCCCGGGGGACACGGTCGAAAGCCTTCTCCAAGTCGACAAAACACATGTAGACTGGATGGGCAAACTCCCATGAACCCCCCAGCAGCCCTGCAAGAGTAAAGAGCTGGTCCGCTGTGCCACGGCCAGGACGGAATCCACATTGCTCCTCCTGGATCCGAGGTTCGACAATCGGTCGTAGTCTCCTTTCCAGCACCCTAGAATAAACTTTCCCGGGGAGGCTGAGCAGTGTGATACCACAGTAATTGGAGCACACCCTCCGGTCCCCCTTTTTGAAGACGGGAACCACCACCCCGGTCTGCCACTCCACAGACACTGTCCCCGACCTCCATGCGACACTGAAGAGGCGTGCCTATTCATCTTAGCCGCTACGATGCCTGACAGGAGCTAATGTATTTTGTTGACTTACTGGCGGTTGTGCAGGCCTGCTGGAGTCCATGTTTCAGTCATCGATAAATTGACTGATCGCTCCCTCGATCAGTTTTTTTCTTTTGGGGGTGGGGGGGTGACTGACAGTGTTGACTAGCCAATTGCCTTGTGCTTAGCGATTCCAAAGACACTGATTGGTCAGAAGCTGGAGGTCCCGCCGTCCCTCCCTTGCGGATACTCTGATTCTTTTGCGAAACCCTGTTTACAAAACACACCACGTAGTAAATGTGTCAGAAGTCCGTAAGCTTGTGCTTTTGCCGCCGCAACTGTGAAAATGAGTTTGCAAGCCTGTGTCTGAATGCGCAGACTCGCAAAACGGAGTTTGCAGACAGAAAACAAAATGTACAAGACTGCAAAACTAAGCTTACAGATACAAACGTCACTGTACAAATTTGCAAAACTACGGTTACAGATACAAACAAATGTACAAGTTTGCAAAACTTCGCTTACAGATACAAACCCCTGTTTTCAAGTGCACCTTTTTGAATGATATATTCCATAGTCTAGGCCTATAGCAGCATAACTAAGGGGGGGCTCAGGGGTCACCTGAGTCAGCCCTACTATAAGCTTTATCAAAGAGGAAAGTCTTAAGCCTACTCTTAAATGTGAGGAGGTTGTCCGCCTCCCGTACACAAACTGGGATCTGGTTCCACAGGAGAGGAGCTTGATAGCTGAAGGCTCTGGCTCCCATTCTACTTTTGGAGACTCTAGGAACCACAAGGAACCCTGCAGTGCTCTAGTGGGGTAATAGGGTACTATGAGCTCTTTAAGATATGATGGTGCCTGACCATTTAGGGCTTTGAAGGTGAGGAGAAGGATTTTAAATTCAATTCTGGATTTTACAGGGAGCCAGTGTAGAGAAGCTAATAAAGGAGAAATATGATCTCTTTTTCTGGTTTTTGTCAGTACCACCCCTGCATAAGTCAGTGCTCCATTTGGGCCACCCCAGTCAATAAAGTCTGGACAGCCACTGAATGTCACTGGGGAAAGTAGGAAAGAAGAGTGCCTGATTAGTAGGACTAGATTAGACTGGGACACACTAAATTGAATTCATCTCTACACCTCATTGGGAAGGAGCATCCAAGTGGAACGTGATGTCTACAATCAAATCATGTCATTCTTCTCTATCCTAAATATGCAAATGAAAGACAGTTATTAAGGAACTAAGTGGAACGTAAAGGGAGTAAACACACGGACCTTAAAACAATATTCGCAAATAGGTCTGGAAATTCGGTTTTAAAGCATGTCTTCTATCTACAAAACACAGGACTGATAACAAGGATATGAGAACAATGTAACACGACAGTTGGTGGCGACAATGCTCCGCACGGTTGCAATTAGCCATTAAAAAGAAGAAGAAAAACTCCAGAAGATGGCAGTAATGCAACGTAAAGGACACCAACTGCCGTAAAACCTCAAAGAAGAAATACTACCGTAAGCTAGCTATAACGACGAGTTGCTAACCGATTTGTGAGCCTTAACAAAACTTAACAGTGAAAAGTAACTCTTGAGGAGGGACAGGGTTACCGCTGTTAGCGGGTCATGCAGCTCTCTAAAAGGTAATGAGCCGTAAAGCCTCGGGGTCTCGGCTCAGCGGCGCCCACAAACTGCAGCCACACTGGAATGACTGGCAGCCAAGGTTGGTGTTCTGCTGCGGAGGAGGCTGGTTGAAATATATCGGGGACTCTGGGCCTATGCTGTGCTGCTTTATTAAGTTGTGGCCACATAGGAGGGAAAAACTTTGTCTATCTTTACCATAACATGAAATATTCGCAATTGTCTAAATATACTGTCTCCTAAAGCGTAATCTTTTCATAGCTTGCCACGCATCATACACAAAGCCAACGCGTTTTATTCAGGGTTGACTGTTCTCGAGCCCGCCTCGCGGACTGGTGAGCCCGGCGCTAACGTTAGCTCAGTTTGTTTAGAGAGCCTTGATTAGTTAAATGTTGCTAGTCTGCTGCTAACTCGGTTAACTCTAATGGCTAATTGACAGCAAGCGCTACAAGATAATGACGTCCCATGACCTGCAAAGATGAATCAAGTGGGTGATTTTGAATTGGCGTTAACCACAAGGTGATAGAAATTCATAACGAGCTGTGTTAGTTTAGCTGGTTAGCATTACCCCGATACTGTTCGCGCTGGCTAACGATAGCCAACTAGCATGGGGAAGACGCCACCCTACTGTAACGTTATCACCTTCCCAGAGAGCTTCCGGATATATTTTTTAAAACGTTTGATGTTGCCTAAAAATGTATGACAGTGTTGGTCTTATAACCTTTTGAGCTGACAATAACGTTAAATAACTGCAATAGACGAGACAGCAATTATTGAAGCATTAGACTCCTGAGGTAGCATCTAATGTGTTAACGTACCTCACATTTGTAATATTAGGTTTAAAGAATTTTAGTAGGTATTTTATTTGGGCAACTGCCCCCAGGCCCCAGACTCTTAGGAGCACTAAAGGCTCCAGGTTCGCTGTGTGGCAATTAGTTTGTGGAAATTGGATTAATTGTATATTTGTTTGGTAACATGCACCACTAACGCACAATATAAATTGAATTGTTAAGAGCCTTAAGGAGGCTCCTGCATCTTTAACCAAATCTTGAGGCCCTGTCTTGACACAGATGTGGTGTGTCAAAATATAGTAGTGTCTTTTAATATTTGAGCTGATATTATGCTTACAGTGTACATATTCCTAAATAAATTGGAGCATAATCAAAGTGTCACAAATGATCATAAACTAAATTGGGGACGCATGGTGGGGAAGCCTGATAAGGCCCCCACAGCTCATTTTTGCCCCTGAGTCCCCTAGTGGCCCTGGGTGTCAGCTCTGTCCAAACAATTTGTAAATAATTTTGAACAAGTGCCTAAACCATACAGGTACACAAGTTTAACACAGTGACAGAGCCAGCAGTTAAACATGTAATTTTAAACAATATCACAACAAAAAGACGCTTGCAAAATAAAGTTTGTTCATCTAGTTTTCCTCAGGCAGCATGTCCACCCCATTTATATTTTGACTTGCTACTTGGTGGGAGCGCCCACTGTAGGCCACATGCATTGAGTTTACTTTCAGCACTACCGACACTTAATTAGACACATAGGGGGTGGGCAAAGTCGAGGTGAAAGTGGAATCACTACAGAAAGATCCAAACCTAGCAGGAATGTTAAACCAATTTATTCACAAATAGGCAATGTTGTGATCTGATATGGATCTCCCTTTGTCTACAAACCAAAATAACTTGTTGACCTGTTTAGTAAGCAGCAATAACATGTACATCAGTTAGACTGTTCACATAGGTATAACTATCATAGTAGTATATGATGGTATACATTTTCTGGACAGCAATATGAACTATCTTATCAGTTCATAAACTTAAATATATAAGGCATAAGAAGAAAAACCTTTACATTGGGACATGAATGTAGGAATATGTCATCTTTTGGAGTACGTTTTAGCTACTCGCTGACAGCAGTCTGTAAATACCATTGCTGATAACCCCAGCCAGGTGACATTATAGTATGTGTGTATATGTATATATTGTATAGTGTGTATATATGTATGTGTAAGTGTGTATTACCGAGAATCGATTTGAATTAAATCATGAAGAATCAATAATTGACATTGAATCATGAGATTTTTAAAGACTGAAAAGATAACCTAAACACCAAATGCAGTGTGAAACCATGCACTTACTTCAGTTATAGGATTTGTCTTTTTCGTGTGTGTGTGTGTGTGTTTGTGTCCATCCATCCATGTATTCAGAGTTGACAGTGTGTTATCCAGCCAGGACGGAGTGAAGTCCAGAGAGCTTGGTTCAGCAGCGTTGTACGACGTGTTGCCCTCCAGCTGCCCTGACCAGCCTGTGGTGTCCAGCGATGCCTACGCTGCTCCAGATACACACCAGGAAGAGGGTGAGGCCTCCTTTTTGTCATCAGGATTGCTACAGTGTATCTGCACGTCTTGAAAAGTCTTAAAAAGGAACTACACACTAAATTGGTTTTTTGCACTGTACACATAATAACATAGACTCTTGATTGTATGTGATGTTAATACAGATGATTTTTTTTTTCCAACTAAACATGTGTAACAGCGTTTACTCCTCAACATTAGCTTGTATTTGTCTGCTTGTATTTGAAAGTTTGGTGCAACCGAATTCTCTTGCCCCTCCCTGACCGTGACGAAACAGGCAAGACTCTGAGGTCTATTACATATGTTGACCAGTTTGACTGTGGTAGCAGCTGCCATGGCAAGTATATAAAGCAGAACGCTTGCTTACTGTATCCCCAGTTTGAGCCTCTCATGCAGAGCTGCTGGTAAGGTTAGCGGAAAAACAAGTTAGTACATGAACAAGATGTATTTTTTTGCAGTGGCAGTTAACACAGCACAACACATGGGCCCACCGGTAACTGCTATATTCAGAGCATAACAAGATATTTAGGGCTGACGAAGAGTAATGTTAACTGCGGTAAACAGCATGGCTATGACTGCTACTACTGAAACTCCCCCACAGACACACGGAGAGCCTCTAGTAGGCCAACCGAGTTACAGCACTGGTACCCACACAGTGACTCTGTCAACGGACTTTGAATGTGCTTCTAGTGACTGTCAAAGCTCCACCAGACTCCCTGTTTTTCTAGCAGAGAAACGTAGAGTCTGACTGTAGCTTCTTATGGTTGGTTAGCTCTGACTACCAGCTCTATGTTGCTGTCCATGCTGCACAGAGCAGTGGTCATTCAGTGTCCCCCATGTTGGGAGAGAGGGCTTTTGCAGAATATTTTCTCTTGCTTGCAATATTTTTTATGTATAAAATGTTTTTGTATATGATGCTGTCGAAAGACGTTATACATCTATAAACTAAAAGTGGCATTGTTGTAACAGTGGATTGTGCTCGCAGGAGTCCTTTTTTGTCGAGTTTCAGTCTGCACCATCAGACCTTAAGCAAACTGTCACTACTGCTAGCTCTACTGGTTGTATAGTAGTGTTAAAGGTTTTAGCAAAAACTTGAGAGAACTTGAGCAAATCATTTTTCATTGGTTAATCCATGTTAATTAAAGTAATTATATCATTAGAAATTATTGTTATATACTGCTGGGAAGTACTGAAAAAATGTGAAATACAAATAAAAAATAATTCTAGGCCATATATTCCGTACTTGTTTTCCATTACACTTCAATATTTTGGTTTGACACTGAAAGAGGTATTAAAATCGCCTTCTATGTGGTATTAATAAGGTCTAAAAAAGTCTTAAATTTAACATGGTGAACCCTGAAGAAACCCTGTATTAAATGGTACTGTTAAATAATAACCCTAAATCACTTTTAGAACAGCAAATGGCAATGCCTTACTTACTTGTACCCTACCTTCTTACCCCTCAAAGTGAATCTACTAATACATTCTCATATATATTAGTGTATGTAGTGGGCATTGCTAGTTATTCATTCATAAAATGAATAAAAAAAATATAGATTACTGATGTCAGATTTCTGTTGTGATTGAACAAGGGTTTATTTTACCTCTTTCGCCCTGCACCGCAAGGCAAAGAATATCTTTTTTATGGACTGATCTGACTTGAGATTTCTCAATTTGGCTCATTCATAGTGTTTCCTGGTTTATTAAACATTTTAATTAAATTAAAAATTTTAATTTCTTTTTGCATAAGAGATAATCGAGTAATACATTTGTTACAGTGTAAGAAGGTGGAAGTTTATGGAATATTATATAATTCAAAAAGGTGTACTTCTTTTAGGGCCGGATCTCTTTACATTGCTGTAGTTGACTGAGCATGATGGTTGACTGACAGTGTTGACTAGCAAACTGTGTTGTGCATAGCGATTCCAAAGACACCGATTGGTCAGAAGCTGGAGATCCCGCCTTCCATACCCTGTGGATAGCCTGTTTCCTTTGCGATACCCTGTGTACAAAACATTACCACACAGTAAACTTGTCAAAAGTCCGTAAGCATGTGCACGCACATGCAAGTAAGTATTTTTGCCGCCAAGTTTGTGAATTGAGTTTGGAAGCCAGTGTCTGAATGCACACACTTGCAAAACGGAGTTTGCAGACTGAAAACAAAATGTACAAGTCTACAAAACTAAGCATACAGATAAAAACTTCACTGCACAAGTTTGCAGTTTACAGAGACAAACTTTAATGCACGATACAAAAACCTTTTCAAGTACACCTTTTTTGAATAATATTCCATAGAAGTTGTGCATTTAACTTCTCTCTGTGTGTTTTAACCTTGTGCTGCTGCAGCCTTGAGGTTGATATGATGGTATTCAATTCAGACTTGAGCGGTGTTACACAGAAGTGTAACTGAGTTTGCAGACTGCAGACTACACAGAAGTGTAATACAAATGTTACAGATCCATGCTAGTATGATTGTCCTTGTGACTTGCCTACATAAAAATGATGAGGGTGTTTTTTCAGACATGAGACCAGACATGTAAAATTGCCATGACATTTACTGTATGCACTGGTAAAGCAATGTAACAGGGTGAAGAAAATAACTCGAGTATGTATCAGTAGATGCAGAGGTTGGACAGCCTTCTCACCTGTGAAAACTGAACAAAAATGTTCAGTTTTTTGTAACTTTTAATAAAAATTTCATACATGCATGAAAGAAAAGTTGGTCTTGTTTGCATTGTGGTGTATGCTTATGTCTGTCTAGGCGAGGCTTTCTATGCAATACATTGGTGTAATCCAACATGGTCTGTGTCCCATAGGTGGATATGCAGCTGGCCAGGGTGTCTGTGATAATACGTTTGGTTGGAAGTCGGTGGGGCAAGAGTTGAGGCCCAATGACGTGACAACGGATTTGACTCCTTTTCAGCATGGAAACCGTGCTTTAGCTTCAAGGGACATGAAGAAATCGCAGGGTAAGCTGCCTTCGACAAACGTCTTAAGATATTATTTAGTGAAAACAGCAATGGCTACAGTATTCATATGGCACAAGATATTTTCACAGGATTTAGTTGGAAAAGATGAATCGACTCTCACATCCAAGCTGTTCTTATTGACAGACTACAGTAATTCTTTTTTCACTCTAACCGTTTGGGCTGCAGCTGCAGCTCTCTATCAAGGTAACAAACAAATGTGTGACAGTCTGACATAATGGACTGGTGTAAATACAAACTGATTCCTGGAGAATAACAGTGCAAAGAAGGCTATGCTATAGAGTTTTTTTTTTTTTTTTTTTAATGCTGGGCTATCTCCTAATTGTCAACCCAGACAGCAAACACGCCATTGTTGACAGTGCAAGGTAATAAAAATCCAATTTATCATTCGGTCACACTAGTATCTACTCATGAGAAATGAGGAATATCAGCTGTAGTTAATTTGTGGTTATTTTTTAGTTCATAGTTAAATATATTTCACTAATTACTAACTGTTTATGTGGCACTAAACACTGATGATGAGCATTTTGAACCTGCACATGGCAGCATATGATGGTACAGAGAAGTGAGAGCGTCGGTGCGTTCCTGACATGCAGTACTATTGTTGCAGACAGAGGGATGGCTCACTCAGAGGAGTCTCGGCTGACCAACCTCCTGCGCCGAGTCTCCAGGGAAGATGATCGCGACCGCAGGCTGGCCACCCTCAAACAGCTGAAGGAATTCATCGGCCACGGCGAGAGCAAAGTGGTCAGTCAGATTGGCTTCCCGCAAACCCTCTTCATTATAGATATAATCCTAGTGAATACTGTTAAAATTGTTCTTTCCTCTTCTCCAAGACTTCTCCAGCCATCATAGTAAACTCCCACCCAGACTCTGGTACCTGTCTGTTTGGCTTTATATTTTAGATATTTATTTGCAGTGTCTCTGCATTTAAATGTCACTTATTAAGTTAGAATGTTCTTTTGTATAAACAACAGTTGTATTGATAAAGCTGAAAGAATTGGCTTTATCCTGGGTCACTGTTGTCACAAATGTCTGTTAACTGCTACATGCGAGATGTTCATTTTCGTCATGGACACATTCTGCTAAATGTTTACTATTGCCTTTGGTTGTTCGTTCTCCATTGAAAGATTCTCAGTGATTCTGAGATACCACAGCACACCTTCAGAGGTCTAGTGGAGTCCATGCCTCGACAGGTCAGGGCTGTATTGGTGGCAAAAGGGGGACCTACACAATATTAGGCAGGTGGTCATAATGTTATGGCTAATATATCCCACCCACTGACAGGTGCCATTGTAACGAGATAATCAATGTTCTTCACTTCACCTGTCAGTGGGTGGGATATATTAGGCAGCAAGTGAACATTTTGTCCTCGAAGTTGATATGTTGGAAGCAGGAAAAATGGGCAAGTGTAAGGATGTGAGCGACTTTGATAAGGGCCAAATTGTGATGGCTAGATGACTGGGTCAGAGCATCTCCAAAACTGCAGCTCTTGTGGGGTGTCCCCGGTCTGCAGTGGTCAGTACCTACCAAAAGTGGTCCAAGGAAGGAAAACCAGTGAACCGGCGACAGGGTCATGGCTCACTGATGCGCGTGGGGAACGAAGGCTGGCCCTTGTGGTCCGATCCAACAGAAGAGCTACTGTAGCTCAAATTGCTGAAAACGTTAATGCTGGTTCTGATAGAAAGGTGTCAGAACACACTGCATCGCAGTCTGTTTAGTATGGGGCTGCGTAGCCGCAGACCGGTCTGGGTGCCCATGCTGACCCCTGTCCACCGCTGAAAGCGCCTACAATGGGCACGTGAGCATCAGAACTGGACCAAGGAGCAATGGAAGTAGTCTGATGAATCACGTTTTCTTTTACATCATGTGGATGGCCGGGTTTGTGTGCGCCGCTTATCTGGGGAAGACATGGCACCAGGATGCACTATGGGAAGAAGGCGGCGGAAGCGGTGTGATTCCTTGGGCAATGTTCTGCTGGGAAACCTTTGGTCCTGCCATTCATGTGGATGTTACTTTGACACGTACCACCTACCTAAACATTGTTGCAGACCAAGTACACCCCTTCATGGAAACGGTATTCCCTAATGGCAGTGGCCTCTTTCAGCAGGATAATGCGCCCTGCCACACTGCAATATTATTGTTTTAATATTTTCATTTTTTTTTTTACAAAATGAATGTTATCTTTGTTAGCCTATCAGTGTGAACAGATTTCTAAAAAACATATACAAAACATATTCATAAAGATAACTAGACATTTAACATATGAAACTCAATTGCAGAATGCAGTCCTGATTGGCAGGACATATTAATCGGTTTTGGTGCTATCAATGTCCTGAATGGTGGAAAATGCTTGCAAGAAGCAGGAAGAAAAGCCTTTTGAATTGTTTGTCAGACACGCAAAAAGTATGTGGAAAAAAAATTATAAAACAAAATGTTAAATAAGAGCATGTGAAAAAAAAACCCTATAAGTTTCTCCCCATTCTTGCGTGAAAATATGGCACAAACCGCATTCCATTCATAAAAGAATTCATAGAAGAATTCATAGAGAACTTGTGGTTGTGAGGCGACAGTGCTAACCTCTGCACTGTTGTACCTCCTTGCATTTTCTGAATTAATTTATATTCTGCGGGCCAGATGGGAATCTTTGGTGGGCCGGATGTGGCCCGGGGGCCACCAGTTGACGAACCCTGGCCTAGAGATTGCACATAGTCCTTTAATTTTAGGGGACAAGAAAAAGAACAAATGAACATAAACTTAAAGCCATTTAATTTAATATTTTCTTTTAAAAATCTCTTAAAAGACTCTTGGTACCTTTCCTGGTGATGCTCTGCCAGGTCTGTGCTCCAGCCAGCTTTTCTTTTTGTCTGTTTCAGGGGCTTTTTGTGTTCATTCTGGGCCTAAATACATGCTCTGTTGAATTTAGGTCAGGTGACTGTCTTGCCAGTTACAAGCATTCCATGGTTTGGCCATAAAAAACATGTGTATATGGTAAAGAAAAATATCTGGCTTATTTCAACCTGATGTATTTCCCATAAATGTGCCCATTGTGAGTCTATGCTAGTCCTACAATGTTCGCCCAATATGGATGTGAACACCTTTTAAACCTCTTAAAGCTGAAAGTCAACACTTAAACCTCATAGTTGTTGTTTCATTTAAAATGAAATGTGTTGAAATAGAATCAAAGTACTAACAAACACATCACTTTCCTAATACTTTGTATTTTCTCTCACACAGACCCTGGTCAAACAGTTGGACACCATCCTCAGCACCTTGAATGACATTTTGAATGAGAGGTAAAAAGAAGCTATGTGCTCTAGGTTTATTGGGCTCAGGTCTTGTGCTACATTCTGGACAGACTGGAAGAAGGTGTTGTCAGTACAGGTGGATAACATGTTAGGAAGTCTAGCTTGGTCAGAAGTCCAAGGCAATAAAATGGAAATTACAAAACAATATTCACAATATTCGCGTTGGGCCCAAGTGGGCAGCAGAGTGAAAATTTCAAACCCATTAGAAATCACATAAAGGCTTTCTGATCTGTTTGGTTTTTCTGTTACATGACATAGTTTGTTGGAAGATACTGGATATGCGAATCACTGCATATCATTACACAAATGCCAACATTGTAGCCAATAGAAAATATTCCAAACAACAACAATTGTTAGAAAAAGGATAATAGATATTTTTTTGGTATGGACAATGTTGGGACATTTTTTTTTTTTTTATGTTGCAAGCTTGTTCTGAGGAAGCGTGTCTGCAGAAAACATCCATGCATAAAAAAAGTATTAAATTGAAGTGCTATCCTGATTTTTAAACAGCGTGGATTGCTTTAATTGTGGCCCGAGCACGAAGTCGTGTGAGGACCCTATTGAAACTGAAGGTGGTATTATTATTATTATTATTATTATTATTATTATTATTATTATTCTTTGTCCAAATAAATTGCACTTTTGAGGGGCTAATCATGAAACTTTGCACATGCATCAGAAATAGTGAAAAATTATATATTTTATGGGTCTCACGCATGGGTGTGGCAAAATGGCTTGATAGCGCCCCCTACAATTTTCTTTTTACCAGCTAGCCCCTGCGGCACGTTTCACCTAGATATATACGAAATTTGATAGGCATATGTATCATGTCCAGACTTTAAAAAAAAGCCTGTGGGAACCATACCCTAAACCCGACAGGAAGTCGGCCATTTTGAATTTTCTGTGCAATATTTGGCCAATTTTGTCATTTGAGGGCTCTGTATTTTAATGAACTCCTAGAGAATGTATCGGATCGACTTCAAATTAGGGCTGTGCCATCTAAAGACCTTTGTGATTGCGTAAAAAGTTGCGTATCCGTGGCATGGCATGGAATTTGTGTTTCGCATTGAAACAAAGTGGTTTATAACTGGACTGTACATTGTCCAAAAGGCCCCAGACTTACCATGTTTCATGACCCCCCTGGCCTGAAGGCATCTATATGCTAATTTTCAGTCACAGTCATAGCGCCACCTACTTGCAGCAGGAAATTACACGTTTTATAGTCTGACATTCTACTCCGAGCCGAGGTTGAGCAGAACAACCTCAAATTTGGGCAGTAAAGCCTTAAGACCTTGATGATGCTTTACAGTGAATATTGTGAGTTTTCACTGAAGCACGGCAGCACGGCAAATTTTGATGTTTCTTCGTGAAAAAAATAAACAGTTGTAACTTGGATCCATATAATCAGATCTTTTCCATATTTGTCACGTTTGATGAGATTCCCGTCCTGAAGACATCTAGGGGTCAATATTGACTCAAGGTCATAGCGCCACCTAGTGACAACAGGAAGTTACAGGCCCCACTGTAATCACTTCTCCTAGCAGGTTAACCAGATCAACCTCAAATTTGGTCAGCAAAGTCTTAAGACCTTGATGATGCTTCACTGTGAAGATTGTGAATTTTCATCAAACCGCTTTGCTGTGACAATGCATTGTTCGCCATGAAACACAAAGCTATTTTTGAGGGGCTAGGGATGCTTGAAAACTCACCAAACTTTGCACATGTGTCATCAGTGGCACAAATGTACATCTGATATTGTTACTGGTCTTGGGTGTGGCAAAACAGCTTGATAGCGCCCCCTACAAATTTTCAAAATCACCCCCCCCCCATGTAAATGTATGAAATTCGAATGGCAGATGCGTCATGTCTAGACTTAAAAAAATGTCTCTTGGTGCCATATCCTAAACCCAACAGGAAGTCAGCCATTTTGAATTTTCTGTGTTTTGTCTTTTGAAGGCTCTGTACTTTAATGAACTTCTCCTAGAGAATAAATAAGATCCTCTTCAAATTTGGGCTGTACAATCTAAAGAAATTTGTGATTAAAAGTTGTTTAAAGCTATTCAGTCATAGTCATAGCGCAACCTACTGAAAACAGGAAGTAAGCCTTGTGAGACAATCATTAGATTTACATGACACAGCAGCAGAGGGAGGAAGATAGGAGGAAGGACTGACTGACTGATGTCTGTCTTCATTCTTTCTAAACTTCACTCAGGAACATTATCAGGCAGATACATGTCACTCTTTTGTGCATTGTCCACAACACATGACAATTCAGCTCTGTGTCAACCAGTCGGTGTACAGCAGGGCCGGAGTGGGACTCATTTTCAGCCAAGGAGTTTCATGCTTCAGACCAGCCCACTTTAGTTCACAACCCATTATGCTGGAGATATATAATTATAGCTTTGCTATGTAAATCTGCTACAGTGCACTATTCATTACGACCTTATTATTCACAATTTGTAATTTTCTAAAACATACATACGTATATATGAAATATGAATATGAAAAACATCTCTCTGCTCTGCTGTCGGCTCTGCGTGTGTGTGGCTCCTACACACACACACACACTCACTCACTCACTGGCTGTGAGGCGGCTGATGCTGCACACCCCAACGTGTGCAGATGTGCGAGGGCACGTTCATCGCTGCTTGCAGCTTTAATTTGTTATTATTTTTACATTTAAAATAACCATCTCAATCTAATTACTATTTAATATCAACAACCTTATGATTGTCACATTGATGTAGGCATTCCAGTAAATTAAATAGGAAAATGCTCAACTTGTAACAGAGATGCATCTTTACAAGACATGACAAAATGGCCAGGAGACCAGGCTCAACTGGTGCAGTCCTGACTATGTCTCAGAAGCATACCTATAATGTACACATTGTTATTGCAACAATGATTACTCTCTGCTAGTCCCAAATCTATGTGGTCTCTAACATATGGTCTCCTTGCTGGTGTTGTTGACGTGTGTAGCAGTAAGCTGCTGTGGGAGTTGCGTCAGGACGCGGCAGCCTGCCTGGGCCTCCTCTGCACAGTGCTCAGCTACGAGTCTGAGCGCATCTTCAAGTGGCTCTTTATCAAGTTCACTTCGAGTGGTCGTGACGAGGTGAAGTTGTTGTACCTGGTGGCAGCACAGCGTGCTTTGGAGGCTGCTGGAGAGAGGAAGGCCTTCTCTCATGTCATGCAGGTAACCACACGATGTGGCTTCAGTTGATTTCTGTACAGCTCTGAACTGGACTTTGTTCCTAAAACATTCTGTGGCCAGTTTCATAAAGATGAAGCTTTACATCTCAAATCTAGTGCTGTGTCTCAAATCGCGTACTTCTGTCAGTACACTTACATGCAGTATACTGTGTACACTATGTACTGACGTGTGTAGTACATTAATTTTGACAGGGTAGTGTCGTCTCAAATCGAATACTGCTGTTGTGCGCTTACCGGAAATGACGATCACAACCTTTGACCGCATCTTCTTCTTCTTTTTAATGGCAGATTGCAACTGGGCGGAGCTTTATCGCCAACATTTTACCGTGATTGCCGCACGCCGAAGTATCTGCCAGCTTGTTTGCTCACTTGACTTCAATTCAGTTATATTAAAAATGAATTAAAAAAATGAATGTGCTTTTACTTTTAGCCCTAACATGCCTATCCCTAATCCCCATCCCCATCCCCATCCGCTATGTAGCCAAGATGGCGACCGTTGAGGGTGAGAAGTGTGCAGCGTTTCACACTCAACTTTCTGGCCGTTTTGTGTATACCATCCGGGTACTTATAGTACACTGCATTTTGCCATACTTACCAGTGTGAACGCACTTATGCACTCAAAATACTAAGTTTGAGTACGCGATTTGGGACACAGCATAGTTTTGTCAGAGTTGCCATAGACAGTGTACTGGCTGGTGCCGGGTAAGGGCCTGGTAGGTGTATTGTTTTATGGACAGAGTGTTTTGTGTGTTTTAGCTGGTGATGAGCAACCTGCAGTCCATCCTGGAGAACGTGGACACACCAGAGCTGCTTTGTCAAAGTGTTAAGTGTATTCTTCAGGTGGCTCGCTGCTATCCGCATGTCTTCAGCACCAACTTCAGGGTGAGTGTTTCAGCTTCATTGGTCCATTAGTTATACCTTCTTATCCTATAGAGGGTCGCAGGGGGCTAGAGTTGATCCTAGCTGACATTGGGCAAGATACACCCAGTCACAGGGCTGTCACACAGATGGACAACCATTAATTGCCTACGGGCAATTTGGACTGTGGGAGGAAACAGGAGCACGCTGGCATGGAGAGAACATGCAAACTCCACACTGAAAGGCCCCAGCCTTGCATAAATTTGAGGCACCCAGATCAATTGAGGTCATATCAGAACCTATTGGCTAATGCCAGCTCCATGTCCTTTGATGTTTGCTGTTTTTCCACAGGACACAGTGGACATCTTGGTAGGCTGGCACATTGACCACACACAGAAGCAGTCACTGACTCAGCAAGTCTCAGGTCAGTAGGATTTCTTATTGGCAGTCAAAGATTTTCAAAGTTGTATCTGTTGTTTAGATTGCAAACTTTTCGGCACTTTCTGCTGGTAATAAAGTTGGACTGACATTTCTTTACCACATACATCTTCCCTGCCATGAAATTTGGCAAACCTGTTGTTTATTTCTGTCTGCCTGCCCATGGCTTGATCCATTGATTGAATTAATGGAACAATTGCATTCAAGGACTTGTCTACACTGGAGGCGTTTCAGCCGTGTTTTGTAGTTGTCCGTCTTTGATGGTTCAGATACGCTATATTAATCAATACAGCTGTCTGCACAGGCTAACGACTCGCGCCTTGTAACTGACCCAAAGCGTGTTTTTTATGATTCAAGTCTATTTTCTCCTGTTTTAGGCTACATTCAGATAGAATCTGGCGCTGCGGCGAAAACGCAGGTTTTCTCATTAATTTGAACGAGGGTACAGTGTTTAGGCTGCGGTGGTGCGGGCCGCAGGGGGTGTAAAAAAAAAAAAAAAAAAAAAAAGAGGCAGCGGCGAAAAGTTAAAACAGAAATAAAACAGCCGATGTCACGCTGCGGCAGCCTGTCAAGCTGCGGCAGCCTGTCGAGCTGTGGCGGCAAATCACGCCAGTGATCAGACCGGCAGACGCCCAGGTGAAGAAAAACCTTGTATACCATGTGGCATTGAAGCATTCTGCTGTTTACTGTAGCATTCTACTGTTCACTGAGCAACTGTGAAGATGGAAGAGAGATGATGACTGTACATCAACTGCTGAACCCTGCCACGAGGGAGTACAAAGATGTTAATTACAGTGTAGTCGCTTGGCTTGTATTGTTCTTCAGCTGGGATTGCTGGTTAGTATGTGATACTCCCACACCGCCGCACAACCCTGCGTTAATTGCATCAACGCCTAATTCTGTCTGAAAGCAGCCTTAGGCACATAACACTGAACACATCCTGCTGCTGCTCTGCTGACATGCAGCTTTCACGCTGCCTGTGTAGACAAGGTGTAAAAGCATAATTGCAGCCCAGTTCTTTTCTATATGCCACTCTGCTCTCCCTGTCTGTGTTTAGGCTGGTTACAGAGTCTGGAGCAGTTCTGGGTGGCAGACCTGACCTTCTCCACCACCCTGCTGGGACAGTTCTTGGAGGATATGGAGGCGTATGCAGAGGTGAAGTTGGTCTGGAGTCTTAAAGCATGCTGCCAAGGCAACACTGAGCTTCTCAACAGACATGCCAATTAGACTCATCAAGTGTCATGAAATGTATATTTTACAGGCTGTGACAACTAATTTTATATTTGGATAAATATCAATATCAATATTTTTCTATAGTACTTGAATATTTCATTATTGCTAGAGGGGAGCAAGTCCTTATTTGCAATTAAGACTGTAAATACTCAAAGATCTTAAAGAGATCTTGTTAAAATTATATTCTCTTTTCAAAATGATGAAATGCGGGTGTAAATACTGCCACATAGAACTGATGAGTGCTTTTGTCAAAGACTTGACTTAGTCTGTGCTCTGTTTAGGATCTGAACCATGTGGTGTCGGGTGAGGTGCTTGATGAAGACATCCCCCCTCCCTCAGTGTCACTGCCCAAGCTGGCAGCTCTGCTGAGGGTTTTCAGTACAGTCGTCCGCAGCATCGGAGAGCGATTCAACCCCTTCAGAGGACCACCCATTACTGAGGTCTATGTCACTGATGTAAGAGCCACACCTAGGAGAACCAGGCTAAATAATTAAAAATTGACTTAAAAAAATGACTACTAGATCCAGTCAACTCATTGGAGGAAAATGAGGAAAGCAGTATGAAAACATGTAATTGGAGATGTGGTGGGAAGACATTGTTGTCCATAAAGGAGAAGTCTTGTAAAGTCTATCTTAATACAACACTCACATTGATTTACACCTAAAGAGAGATCCCTTTCTATTGTGACTATGATGTAAGATGCAAAATCCAAATTCTTTGTTTTATGTCGCTATGAAGCTAAAATGAGGCTTCAGCAGTCTGAGTTCGACAAATAAAGAGAGGGTCTTCCAGAGTTACAGCCGTGTTGGTACCAAATTCCTTCTTTGTGTTACATTACCTCCACTGCAGCTCAGCAAGGAAACGGTTCCAGGAAGCACAAAGAGGGAATTTCGTGATCAAAAGACTGATAACCACAGAATTAAGACAGACTTGAAAAAATCTGTACTTATCCTTTAAAGTAGGAAATTAAAAGATGTGTTTTTGACGTGATACTTTGAGATGACTATCTATAGTCAAATAATTTGATAGACACACACACACACAGCAGACAGAGAGGACACAGTGGAGAGAATGAAACTGACTTTAGGTTATATTTCATGGTAGCTGACAACGACAATGCTCGTTATCAAAGTGCAACAAAACAATAGTTTCTTGTTTAGAATCCAATACCCAATAGAATCTTCACACTTTAGCTGGGTATAATAGAATAACTTTATTTGGACTTTTAGTGAATCTCTGTTTACTACAGGGTTAAATACTCCTTGCCAGGAAGTAACCTTCAGAATTGGGTGGCAAGACACAATGTTCACTTGAACAGCTGATCTCTATTCTCCTCAATCGAGCTTCAATTAATGCTTCTGCGTAAGACATCCAGTTCTCCTGAAACTTCTTCACTCACGAGTTAATCAGTTTCCCAATTTCCATCACAGAGACCAATCAGCCCCTCCTCCTCAGGTACCAGAAGTACCTGCCTGCAGTCAGTCTCTTCACATCAGCAATCAGAGGGAGGGTGACAGAGGAGAGGATGGATGATGTTACATGGCTGTTGGCTGTTGTAGAAAAATAAACTTGTCAGTCTAACAATATATATTTATTTTCCTCTTTGGAAAGATTAATATCTGTTATCGTATTAGCCACAATAAACTGATAATTATTGGTCATTATCGGCCCTAAAATTCCATATTGGGAGGGGGAGTGGGGAGGGGGAGAGAACATACAGTAGTACAGTACAGTTCTACATAGAGATGTAAAGTAATAGTTGTGGTAATGATAATTGTGCTGCAGCACAATTATCAAATGTTAGAACAGTGATTACACGAGAGGCACAATCTGTGGCCTGGGGCATTTAGAATCTACCTCACTACCACTTTGATGTTGGTAGTATGTGAAATATGTTAAGTACATTCCAATCGGTGACCGTAAATGCCATGCCAGAGTTTTGATGGTATCGGAATAATTTTTTCTCTGTTCTGTGTTTTCCCCAGGTTCTGAACCGGGTTCTGGCCTGTGTAACCACAGCAAAGCAGGTTCAGTTTTCTGAGGCCGTTCTGACAGCAGGGAATGAGTGTGTGGGTGTGTTGCTGGCGAGTGTGGAGCCCTGTGGTCAGCTGATGGAGGCTGTCCTAGCCTACGGCCTGGACCAGCTGGACTGCTGCCGGGCCTGTGGCTCGGATTACAATCTGGCAGTGCTCAGCCTTCTCACTCTGGTACTGTCACTTGATTTGTTGGTTTGATCACAACCTCAGTTTGTTTCACTTTGATTTAAACCACAGTGTTGATCTTTGTCATCTGGCAGTGGAGTAGCCCAAACAAATCTGGTTTCAGTTATACACTCTAAGCATGATGGACATGTAATGGTCCTTTTTATACTGGAATTTTCAGTGTAGTTTGGCCTAGTAGCATCAGGTGTATACACCCATAAAAGCTTGTTCTGTGGCTGTTTTACTTATGTTGTTTTGAATATTTTTCTTCCTTCTACGAAACTGTAGCACAGGTTTGTTGGATGAGTGAAGTGAGGCCTGATTTTCAGTCTTCATTGTGCATGTGTATGCCTGTTAATTCAGATATGTTAGTGTGAATACTTATATTTATTTTTTAAGAGTATATAATTATCAGTACTGTCACTGTTTCCTGAGAATTCCTGCAAAGCCGTACAATATTCAGAGAGGCCTTCCAGACGGAGAAGACCATAAAAGTACCAGTAGAGCTTTACTGCTCTGTTCGACTTTTTTTCTGTGACATTTTGTTGATGTCTTCGTTGACTCTTCGTTTGCTTTCAGATTGTGGACCAGATCAACACAAAGCTGCCTGCGTCCTTTGTTGAGAAATTGTTGGCACCCGACTCCCAGCTGCTGAATTTGCGCTTCCATCGAGAGAAAGAGGTGTGTGAGTGTGAGCAGGGCTTTCCACAAGGATATGGAGTAGCCAGCCAGTGGGGAAAAGTAGTCAGCTAGGGGGGTCTGGGGGCAAGGTAATCAGGTGAGGCAGCACTTTGTTAAGCATCAGTAGTGTACCAATAAACTGTGTTGTTCATACACTGCAAAATACCAGCTGCAGTAGCATCTTTATCTTCAAACTGCCTGAAAGTCTGGAGTAGTGGGACCAAATGTTGGCTGACACTGTCAACAGCTTTACCTTGTGACCATGCTTTTTACACTTTAACACTGAGCTTTTTGTTCAAGTTCTTTCCAGTTTCAATATCCAATTGTGGTTTTATAGACCAGGGGTTCCCATACATTTTCAGCTCATTTAACTAGGTTTATACAAACGTACAAACACACTTTATTGCTCAGCGACCAGCGTAGAAAAAATAAATGGTAGTTAATGGATGTAACTCCAGTTCTATGAGTGTGTGTGTGTAGCACACAGCATCTGAGCTGAACACGAATACGAATTCACATATCTTGGCATTGTTATGCATTTTACCGTTTTACTAATATAAACGGGTCCATGACCCATTTTGGGTCGTGACCCTAAGTTAAGGAAAGACTGTTATAGACCTTCACAAATGCTGCAGAATGCTTTGGGTATTCAAGCCATTTCCAGACGGGTCTCAATGTCACTTCAACAACCTGAATTTACTTCACAAAGTCATTGGTGTCACCACATGCCAGTGCTAGACAGTGAGTAATACTATGACTGGTAATCCACATGCTTTAGTTCTTCAGTGATGACTACTGTGATGGTTTCGGCATTTGCAGATGGACTGTTTTCACGCGCATATAATTGATTTTGAGGAAGTCAAAATGAGTTTCTCTGTGGATGTTGACATAACCAATATAAATGAGAAACTGCTCCATCACTACACAGTCTGACACTTCATCCACTAGAATACTGTAATACTTTGAATCCTTGACCTTTGAAATAAGTTTATCTTTAATTAACTGGCCTGAAAGTAGTCATGTTTCTCTGGCTTCTTTGTTTCAAAATTCTTAATTTCTGAGAGCCCAAAAATTTCTTCCAGTTCTAGCAGAGATACTAACTTGCAGTTTGCCACTTCTTTCTTGCCAAGCCAGTATGTAGAAAGAAAGACTTGTGTGTCTCTCTTCTTTTGCTGTTTGATACTGAGCAGTCAAGGAGGAATGTCTTTATCTTTTTTAGATGTTTCCTTATGTATGGTAGATGTATGGCAGATAGGCACGTTTCTCTGTCATCATGGTCACATTGTTTTGAAGCGGAGGCTAGTGGTTGTAAAATGTACATGCATAGCGAATTGCAGCTTGTTAATCATAACTATTTTATTAAAATCAACATAATGTAGCCAGCTGGACTTAATTGAGTGTGGATATGGCTGAGGTTAGGTTAAATGAAAATAAAACAAAGTGTCCTCAAAGTGTTTATATTTGTGTACGTGTGCATGCTTTCCACAGGTGATGTCAGCTGTTCATGGTGTGTACCAGGCGCTGCTAAGCCTGAAAAACATTCCAACACTGGAGGCAGCTTATAAAATGGTATTGGGTGAGATGGAATGTGCCCTATACAGCCTGATGGTAACCCTGGAACCCAGTGGTAGGGCCCTGGCACCTGGCCGCCCCTGCCCCAGCATCCAGCACCCTGCTTTTGCCTCCCTCATCCTACCCCTGGAGAAGGCTCAGTTCACCCTCATCTTCAACCTCAGCACCCTCACCACCATCGGCAACACTAAGAATTCTCTCATTGGGGTGAGTGCCACTCTGAATAATAACGGTGTCACTGCACAAGTAGTACTGGTAAATGATTTGTTTGAGGTCTATGGGATTCAATTACCTATTGCTGTACCAGCTATTAAACGGCCACAACATATCTAAATGCCTTGGTTGCCTCTCAGGAAAAGGATGCAACCTGCCACAGGTGAGCTCTGCAGCTTTCCGCTGTTGCTTCACTCGTTCCCTGCAGTGTCGTCCACTCAGCTGTGCGGCTAGGCCAGCCCCGCCCCGCTCCACTCCTCTCATAAAGAGTGTCTTCTCATTTTGGCAATCGTGAGCTGAGCTTGGTTGGTTTCAGTTCATTTAGGTTAACAAATAGATGCAGACAGAAACTAAACCAAAATACTTTGGGGATGCATTGTTACATTACATTGTCCATCACAGTAGGGCTGCAACTAACAACTATTTTGATAATCGATTAATTCTGCGATTTAATTGATGAATCGGATAAAAACGCGCAAAAAAATGTTTTCCTGTCATTTTATTCAAAAAACAGTGTTCTTCCAAATTGACACTATGAACACACAAAAACAACATACATGTGCTATATATATATATATATATATGAATGATAATATAAAATGTTATTTTATTTTTGTTTTTTTCAATTATTTATTTTTGTTTTTTTTTCAAATGATCAAAACTATTGGCCCAGATTTAGCTCCATAGCTCTGCTGCCAGTAGACTTGTCCATGTTTGCGATTGGTCATATGCTGCAAACGCCACCCCTTTTTGTGTGAATGTGCTCATGGCTAGATTGGGAAAACCTGGGTTGACTTGCAGAGTTGATAACTACTGTCATGTGACCGCTTAGCGTACTAGCGTTTGTTTGGCTTGGTGAAGCTAGATAACGAAAAGATATCCTGGGTATGATGAACTAGCTTTGTAGTAAAGGCCTCTGGACTCTGCACCCCTTTTTTCCACACTCTCAACTGTGCATCAAAATAGTGTTCTGATCTGACACCAGAAGTGATAGCTACCCCTATAGATTCAAAGCATACTAGGGATGCACGATGATATAGGCACGTCATCGGCATCGATGACAGGCAGATAAGATGACGCTTTTAATTATGCGCGATGTGAACTGTTGACTAAGCCGTTGCAACATGTCTGCGGTGTGGAGGTTTTTTAAAGTGTCTGAAACGGATAGCAAAGTTGCTATTTGCAATGATTGCTCAGCGTCGGTCATGCGAGGAGGAGCCAAATCGCATTCCTTCGACACTATAAATTTAACTGCCCATCTTAAAAGGCATCATCCCGATTGTTACGACACATTTGTGGAGAGCAAAGAGAAACAGGCACCTGCTGCCTTTTCTCCAGTCCTTTTAATAAAGTCAAAACATAACTGCGACCACCCCAGGGCCAAAGGCATCAGCTCGGAAGCATGCAATTAGCTACTGAAAGTTGTGAATGAAATGGTCGACGGTGATGGTGAGCATGGAGATGCCAGTATGGAGGACCCCCCACCTAAGAAGACCCAAACTGGAACACTGCTGGACATGTACGAAGAAATTATCGAGGAGAATGTGTTCTTGGAACGTGCATCCACAAGCGAGACAGCATCACAGGTTAGTAAAACCTAGGTCTACTCCACAGCCTGTTTTTCTTAACCTTGAGAATATTTGTATACTGCATAATGTAGGCTAGCCTAACGAAAAACGTGACTGTGTAGAGCAGAGGTTATCAAAGTGGGAGGGGCTCCAGTTTCAGGGGAGGCTCAGTGTATGGAAGTGAAAAAACATTACATTATTTATTACATTAGCTATCAAAAGGAGATCACATAGAATAGCCTAAATGTGTGTGATATGCTTACAGAGAGAATTCAGAGATACAGTAGTTTTGGGGAATTTTACTGTTTTTCCCCGCTTTCCCAGAGTGAGAAACTAATAAATGCCTTAACAGACCTTTTTTTTAATGCATTTGGTGTAGTCTGAAGTTATGTGAAACTGCAATATTAGGCTATCTTGGCTCAATTGTTGAGTGTCTGTGGGATCAAATAACATAACCATGATCCCATAGAATCATAGGAGCATTAAATGCTCATGGCCCACTGGTCATAGCCTGCCTTATACTTCCGAAAAAACGGAGCTGCTGCTACTTTGTCAATGCTTAGAAGAAAAGTTAATAGGCTACCATTTTTGTTACTTTTGACTGAAACTGCTTATATTTTGTGCACCTGGGCACAATGCGTTTTGTTTGCACATCACCTGGCTGTTGCAGGGTTGTTTGTAGTTCATAGAAAAGTGCAGCGCAGATCGAGCCTAGTTTTACGTTTTTGTTTTACAATTGTAAGGGTTGTATAGCCACATAATGTGCACCTATTTTCGAATTAATTAATTCAGATAATACATGAGTTTAAACAGTCTGAAAAAGCATATTTTGGCTCATTTATTCAACGGTGTGAAAAAGAGTACACTGTTTTTATATTCTTTCAGTTGCCTTTAATTGCTGTACAGTTGTACAATGCACTTACTTTCACATGATCCCGGTGGACAGAGATTATATTTATTTACTTGTTTTACAACTTGTGAAATAGATCAATTTGCCCTGGTTGTCGCTATTGTCAGGATTGTCTGAGGGAGCACCATCCAAGCCTGTTAAAGTATGGCATGTTTTACATGTAACATGTAAAAGTTAAAGTAGTTATCATTTTGCCCAGTGAATCAGTACATTTTGAAAAGCATTGTATTTTATGTCTGCATCTGCCAGTGGTCCATCACGAAAAGAGTAGGCATAATAATATGTTAATTCCACTACTGGAGAGACTTGATGTTCTCTGCAATTAGGTGGAATGTGCATATATCGGCATTGGCCAAAATGAGTTGGAAAATATCGCCGTATCGGATATCTACAAAAATCCAGTATTGTGCATCCCTATAGCATACACATTCTCTCACACAGCAATCACAGTTAACCCCTCCTTTTTGAGCCCTCTAAACTGTGCGTGGGTCATCATCTTAATTCCTAGCACGGACTCAAAAGCCATCATGAGGTGCTGATACACAAACACTGAAATGAAACAGCCACATGTTTGAACACATTTCAGAAATGAAACTGCATCCACCAAATGCATTCTGCATTGAAACAGCCACGTATTTTTAGAAAAATCACTATAAACCACAACCCTCTAGCACACACTGCACAAACAGGCCTCAAACAAGCCACAAACAACCCACATAGCTCACATGTATTCACAGTCCTGTAAACTGTCAACTCATAATCTGGAATCTCTAATCAGAATAATTTCAATTGGGTTGAAGAAATATTGTCCATGTAACTGCAGCTACTGTCTGTCTGAATGGGGTATAATCTTAGAAGGACCTTGTATTCCACATTATTTCTCTTTGGAACACTTGGCAAATTGGGGGATAACGAGAAATTGAAGCTTAATATTAACTCAAACAAGGACTCCAAGCTGTTGACAATATCAAATGTTTTGCAGTCTTGATTAGTGTAATCCCACAAAAACAACAGCATCAGCAAACGTGCATCAATGCATGACTGGGAAGACACTACTAGATGGATTTATAATGGGTTAACTTTACAAAGGCACATTGTCATGGACAAAATAAAACCCTCATTGGACCTGAAGCACTGCAGGTTAAAATTGAAAACAGTCATGTTGTTATTATTGTTATCAGTATGTCCCTCTTTATACTATTTATTTTATTTATTCTGTATGTTTTTGTTTCTTATGCCACTGATGTTACATGTATTGTAAGCAACAAGAAATGTCTCACGTTGTGAAACAATGTACCAACAATAAAAATTTTGAATAATAAAAAAAAGAAAACATTACATTTTTTTGTTTTATTTAGGTAGAGAATCTGAACACTGTTTTTTTTGCATTACAGTTACATTATTGAAACCCAGTGAGAGTCTGGAATGCATTTGCTTTGTGCGTGAAATAGTTAAGACATGCACCATACATGACAATTTCCATACAGTTGGCTTACCTGTGCTGTAGTCTGTTGAGAGCAACCGTGATCAGAGCCTGTTGTGTGGACACAATGCAGGACGGTTCCTATTTAGCAACAGAAACAACACAGTTAAATGTGGTGCTTTCCATAGCGATGTGTTGGCTGTTCACTCAAACTGCAGTAAGCACCTGTTCGCACACGCCATCATCTCATCAGCTCACTGCTCTGCTGCCCCTTTTCACAGCTGATGGACATGGGTTTCCAAACAGGCCCAAGGTAGCACAACATGTAGGGAAAAAAGAGAAAAATGTCACCTTTGTGTAGACCTGTTTTGAAGGACCAAGGAGATGGCTAATCAGATGTTCATTATTGACTAAGGGTACCAGAAACTACAACTGCTTCACGCAGGTTAGCTGGTGAAAAGCTGTAATTGTGAACGAGCATCAGGATGTGTTAACGTTTGCACTGACAGAAGATGAACTGCTGATTTATGACCATGCATGTTAATGTTGAAATGTGTTTCATGTGTTTTTAGATGTGGGCGTTGTCTCCTACAGTCTTCGCTCTGCTCAGTCACAATCTGATGCTGGTCCACTCCGAGTTGGCAGTCTACTACCCTGCCATCCAGTACGCTGTACTCTACACCCTGTACTCCCACTGCACCAGGTAATATACACCTGTTTCTTTTATCCATTTGCACTTTCCTGTATATTAAGTTGAACTGTCACTCATTCAAAACCTTGTAGAACATTGTGGCTAGAAGAAGCTTCTGGAGTAATATTTACTTTGGAAATATACCATGTACTGCATAAGACTGTGTGTGCTTTAGATGATCCTGCGATAGTGACAAAAATACTAATGTACTGTGTGACCAGTGTACTTTATTAGTACCCCAGAATATTATTAATACACATCCTACACATAATTCACAACAGACAGAGTGAGACAGAGAGAGAGAGAAAGCATCAACAATTTGTAACTAAGAGAAAAAATATAACTGTCAGAACACATGACAAATACTGGTGAGTCATGCATCAATGTTAAATTGCCATCAGATTAATGTAAAGGGGTGCATTTCTAAAAGGGGCTTTACATTACTCCAGTGATTTGGTATTGCACTTCCATAAAGTTGGGACACTTGTGAGAGACAAAACAAGAATGGTCAAAATCAATGCAGCAGAGGCCGTGATATCTTGACTTTTAATCCCTAATATCAATCAAGCGCCAAAATCCCTACATTCTACACTTCCCATTATGCATTGATAGCGTCTGTTATTAGATCCTCCCTGCCCATGTTCTTCAAACTCCACAACTTCAATTTGTAACACAGGCCTTCTGTTTTGAAGTTACTGAGATTCATTTGTAAAACCAGTGCAGTGTTCCTTTATCTTAGTTCAGATGAATCGTTTTGGTGCAACCCATCCTCATAGTGCTGTTTAGCACTGGCTTCCGTCCAGCCACTTTACCATAAGAACTTAACTGATGAAGAGCTGCAGAAATGGCTTCCATTCTGCTAAATGTTATAATCTGACATGCTGTTTGTGGTGGCTTCGGAAATATGTTCTTCTTATATGTTTTAAATGTATTCCTTGAGGAATTCATCAAGAGACCAGATTGTCTTCCTGTGTGACATGTCAGAGTTTCTCCAAGGTTTTAATGGGTCACATTGAAAGTCAAGATTTAAGTATATGCAGTGCGTAACGGTAACATGTTGAAGCTGTTCTTGCTGCTCTGTTGTTACTCTAACTGGCCTTGTGTATCTTCTGTTTGTTTATCCAGACATGATCATTTCATCTCATCCAGCCTGTCATCATCTTCTCCCTCCCTGTTCGATGGCGCTGTCATCAGCACCGTGACCACAGCAACAAAGAAACATTTCAGCACACTGCTAAGCCTTCTGGGAGGTCTGCTGGTGAAGGAGCACCTCTACCCCGAGGCCAGGTTCTTTCTCTCCCTATCTTTGACGCATGCACGCACGCACGCGCACACACACACACACACACACACACACACACACAATGGTACTGATAGCCAGTCACATTAGCTCTCTTTAGTCTGTACCATTAACAGTCCTTTTGTTATTCGTCACAAAAAGTTTTATATACCACATATTTTATATTGTTGGTGAATTGTCCATGACCTTGAAAAAAGTATTTAAAAAATCTAATTAACATTGACAAGCGTGAAAGTACAGATTTACAAAAAAGGGAAATGATTGTATGGCAAAATGTCTTTAGCACTAGCACAGCATGCATTTAATGAGCCAGAACACAAAGTCAGCCAGCCATTAAGCTCACAAGAAGCAACTAATGTTTGTGTGACTAGTATCTACGCAACACTGGCAAGAGTGAAAACTACATTTCAGCAAGACACCAAGGTTACTGGAAACAATTGCTTTTGATACTTTTGTGTTGGTGTCTCAGGAGGCTGCTGCTGACCTGGGCTCAGGAAATCTCTGTGCTGATGAAGAAGTCAGACACCTATAGCCCTCTCTTTTCTATGCCCTCCTTCAACAAGTTCTGCAGGGGCCTGCTGGCTAACGGTGAGCCCAACATGTCCAGCATTTCTAACAAAGAATTTTTCACCTTGTGTTTTCCACAGGCTAACAGGCTATGTAATTGCAATTTTCAGATCAGTTATTCATCAGTAATGTTGCTGAATGTTTTTCCTCTTTGTTTTCTCTGGATAGGTCTGAATGAAGATCAAAGTATCTGCCTTCAGACGTGCCACAGCTTACAGGTCCTCTCTTCATCTCTGTCCACTGAGCTGCTGCAGAGGTGAACATCATACTTAGACCTACAAGCTTAAACTGCTTTTAGACAGAATTTTTTAATTTGATTTGTGAAGTAGTCATGTTTTCTTGCTGTTCTGTACTTTGCTGCAGATATGGGAAAAATGTTATGTTAAGTTTAAGCTGTGTGTGTGTGTGTGGTGGGGGGGTCCATTAGGTGTCTGGATGTGTGCAGAGTCCAGTTGGTCCATTCTGCAGTGAGGGTGAGGCAGGCCTATGGCAAACTGCTCAGGACAATCCCCCTTGATGTGGCTTTGAGGTAAGACTTACTGTACTACTGGAGGGTATCTACAATAAAATGGACCTGTTCTCCATAAACCAAATCTGTTTGACATCTTGCATATAAGGATTAAAAGAGCCAATTACATTGCAGGAATTAAAGAGCCTTTTATGTTGCAGGAATTAAAGAGCCATTCAGAAGTAGGGATGGGGATGAGGATCCGGTTCCAAATTTACCGTAACCATAACCCAAAATTTGCATAACCTGAAAATCAGTAAGGTCCGAGCTTATCGATACTGCTATCGAGACTAGCATGTCCTATATCAGCCATCTCTCTCTATCAAAGAGAAGATACAAGAATACAGCTTTCTTTTCTTTTGCAACACCGTGTGCACAAAACATTACCATGCAGTAAGCATGTGCACGCGCCTAAGTATTTTTGTGGCCCAGATTGTAAAAGTGAGTTTGCAAGCCTGTGTCTGAATGCACAGACTTGCAAAATGGAGTTTGCAGACAGAAAACAAAATGTACATGTCTACAAAACTAAACTTACAGATACAAACATAAATGTACAAGTTTACAAATCTACAGATGCAAAAGCCTGTTTTCAAGTACACCTTTTTGAATGACATAATATTCCATATATTAATGATGTGTGTGTGATTTGTTTGACCACAGTAACCACAGCCATCCTGAGATGAGGGAGATCTCACTGGCCATCCGCCACCACATGAGCAGAGCACCAAGCAGCACCTTCCACCCCCAGGACTTCAGCGACCTCATTAGCTTCATCTTATATGGAGTCCTGCACCGTGGAGGGTACCTATCACAGTGACAGAGCAATCAACTGCATTAGATGTTAGACAAACTCTGTTAGTGGCCGTTTCTGAATACCTCAGTCAGGGTAATGGATTCCAGCTAGTCCCTCTGCAGATACATGACCTGCTCCATGGAGCTGGTTGATATATGTCTACTATAGCAAAATGTTATTCTTGCTGTCAGTTTGTACTAGGTCTGCACAATTAATCGAATATTAGTCACGATTTGGCTTCCCACAATTAAATGAACATGATCGTCTGTGATATTAACATTTAAAATGTGTGCTCTGCTCATAGATAACGCTGCTGCATATCAAATCAGGCACTTCCTAAACTAACAGCAAGCCACCAGGGGGCGATTGAGATGTTTTGGCTTCCCTTTTGGGGAGCTGTCATGCTGCTGTGCGTGCACCCTGCAGCGGCAGCCTGTGCACAAATTTCCTGCTGCAGTCCGGAGTAGAAGAGTAATATACAACAGAGAGCAGACGGACCTCGAAACAGATCAAAATCTGTTGTTTTGGAAGTTTGGATTTAGGGCAAGTGATCTTAAGCAATAATAAATCATATGCAAAGAGTGCATGAGACTTGTATCTGCACCGCAAAGCAATACAACTTATTCAACCACCTGAAAAAACACCACAAACTGCAGTACATATTTGTGATCCCAATATTGATCAAAATAATTGTGATTATTATTTTGGCCATAATCGTGCAGCCCGAGTTTGTACCACTGTATGTGTACCTTGTGATGACTGTGTGCCAGATGTCACTATAATGAGACTTTCTAAGCTTCACAGTTCTGTATCCACAGCAAGGATCCCTGGCTGGAGCGTCTGTACTACAGCTGCCAGCGACTGGAAAAACGGGATGGCCGAGGAGGTGTAGATGGAAGCAGGCCCGGTGTGCTGCTACAGGCGCTGTTGAAAACTGAGGTAGTGCTGTGGCAGTGGGCAGTGTGGGAGGGCGCACAGTTCACTGTACTGTCCAAACTTCGAACACCGCTGGGCCGAGCTCAGGACACCTTCCAGACCATTGAAGGTAAAGAGACTAGATCCAGTTTGTGTTCAGTGACTGGAACTTAATCTGGTCTTCAAGCTTTTTTTGCATCTCAGGCTGCTATAGCAGGTCTTTGTAAAGTAAATAATGGACATGGTAAACATGTGGCATGCCTTGTGCATAGTCCATTGTTTTCTGTATGGGGATAACTCAGAATGCATTTGCTGTCATCAATATGCAATAGCCACTTATTAAAGAAAAGAAAAGCTTCAATTATTGTTAGCATTATTTAAAATATTTTGAGAGAGAGAGAGAGAGACCCCACTATCGGATCAGATAAATGTGTGTATATATAAAACCAGCTGTATATAAGACAGTGACAACCTGAGCCCTGTAAACTACATCAAATAAACAATGAATTTAAATGGCCCCCATGATGGTGATGTTAGATTTAAAAATGTAATCACTTCACCTGAAATTACTGATCTAATTAACACATTCCTATCTACACAATTTCAACCAAACCAATTAAATGTGACTGTTAGAAAGATAAATTATATTTTATCATAAATCAGCCAGTAAAGCAGGTCTGACTAAGAACAGCTCTGCATCTAAACAGAGACTGAAAGAGGAAGAGTGGTACGACAAGGACTTCAAAAATGTCAGAAGAAAATGAAGACAGCAGTCCAACCTAAAACACTGTCAGCCACAAAACACAGACTTGAGACAAACTTATGTGGAAACACTGAGAGAATACAAACGGATAATAAAACAGAAGAAAAAACATCACGATCAGAAACTAAGAGAAATTGAGGAGTCCATTGATCAAAATCAATTCTGGGAGAGATGGAAGAACTTAAACAACAAAAAAGAAAACCTGACCCTACAAAATGGTAACATTTGGAAAGATCATTTTGAAAAACTAAATGAGCAAATTTCACCTAACGATCTCAATCATAAACAGAAACAAATTCAAGAAAAATTGACAATTCTTGAATCAACAATCAAAAATAATCAAAACCCCCTTGATTACTTAAAGCTGGGATAGGCAGAATCTGTGCAACCTTGGCAAAACCTTCCGCCTCTCTCTCTGCTGCCCCGTATCACTCCGCTAAGCCCCTCCCACCAAACCCACACAACAGAAGGAGTCTGTTCCCCAGTGAAACTGTATCCCTCGTAGGGCTCGCTCTCCACGGCGTGAGCCTCACCGAGACCGCGATCCCTCCTGCCGTGACTTGTTTTCTCAAAGACGCCCCTCCAGCGCTTTGCAGCCGCAGAGCAGAGCGCCCCAGGCTTCAGAGGCAGCTGCAAATGGAGGTCTGCTCTCAGACCACTTGAATTACAATATACTGCACGGTTAATATGGCATTTTTGCCCAGTGACGCCAAAAGAAAACTGCCTACCCCAGCTTTAATTACAATGAAAGAATTAGAAAACAGCATCAATAAACTAAATCCTGGCAAAGCATGTGGAACTGACGGAATTTACAACAAAATTAAGTCAATGTATATCAATAATAAATGTGGAGTTAAAATTGGTAACAAAACTACAGATGTCTTCACTCAAGGAAGAGGTGTCTTTCAGGGCAACCGCTTGTCTCCAGCTCTATTTAACATCTACATTAATGACCTAGCAGTACTGCTGGAGCAATCTGGAACCCCTGGCCTAACCCTTAACAATAAGGAAGTTAAATTCCTGACCTGGTGTTGCTGTCATCCACACAAGGACTACAGCAGCACCTGGACCTCCTGGAGGAGTACTGTCAGAACTGGGCTCTGACAGTCAACTTTAACAAATCTAAAACAATGATCTTCCGAAAGAAGCCCAGATTTTAGGAAAGCAAATATCAGTTCAAATTAGGAAACACCCACATAGATCACACCCTATACTATGATTACCTGGGGCTCAAAATCAGTGCATCAGGTAACTTTGGTCTGGCAGTGAACGCACTGAAACAAAAAGCATGTAGAGCATTTTATGCAATTAAAAGAAACTTTTACAAAATAGCATACCATTTAGAATTTGGACTAAAATATTTGACAGTGTAATCCAACCAATTGCCCTCTATGGTAGTGAAGTTTGGGGTCCACTGAGCCATCAGGACAAGCATCCCATAGAGGCCCTGCATGCAGAATTCTGTAGGTCCATATTAAACGTCCAAAGAAAAACACCAACCAATGCATACAGGGCAGAATAATGTCATTACCCATTGATTATTAACATTAAAAAAAGAACACTTAAATTTTGGTTACATCTCAAACTGAGCCCCCATGACACACTGAGTTTTCAGGCACTACAAACCCAAGAACTGAACCCCAAAAGAGTCCCTTCTGTCAGATGGTCCTGAGACTTACTGATCAAATAACACCCAACACTGTTCAACCTCAGACCAGCACTGCTTTTCAACCACTGATCAGAGTAAACCAAATTTTTAAATTAACAAAAGATGCATATCTGGAACACTGGACCGATCAAACCAAAACTCAAAACAAACTGAACTGCTATCTGGCCCTAAAACATAAATACAGATTAGCAGAGTATCTCTTTACTGTCAGAGATCCAAAGCAGAGACAGATCCTGACCAAGTCCAGACTCAGTGACCACAATCTAGCCATAGAGAGAGGACGACACAAGAAGTCCTGGCTACCAACAGAGGAAAGAGTCTGTGGTCACTGCACGAAAGGTGAGGTAGAGACAGAGATGCACTTCCTCTTAAAATGTGACAGATACAGTCATATCAGAGTAAAATACAATACATTTAATTTGTTAATCCCAAACTTCACAGATCTCAGTGACAGTGAAAAGCAACAGATTATATTAGGAGAAGGACCTGCAGCAGACTTGGCTGCACAATATGTGACTGCATGTCATAAACTCGGGGACACATAATAAAACATCACTGAATATGACAAATAAGTATCTTTACACCACCCCCCACACACACACACACACACACACACACTAGACACGTGTATATAAGTATTTTGCTATTTTCTTGATTTTATGTTTATTTTTAATGTCAATATTTCCTTATGCTTTGGCAATATTGTCTTTGCTATACCAACATCAGCAACACACACACACACACACACACACACACACACCTACACCAACATCAGCGCACACACTAAACTTTAAAGGTTTAGTGTGTGACTTGTTGACACAGTCTCACATGTTTATTTAAGTTTTTTGCTATTTTCCTGTTGTTTTGAAATTGTACCTTTTTTTTTATTTCAATTTTATTATTATTTTCCTTATTGTTGTTGTTACTGTCGTTGTTATTATTATTTATATTATTTTACGCTTTGACAATATTGTCGAGAGAGAAAGAGGGAGAGAGATGTTGGACATGAACCAGGGATACTGTAGTTCATGTTTGGTGCCTTAACTTCTAGGTCACCAGTGCACCCCAGTCTTCCATTATTTTTCTTCTGTATCCCTGTGTTTCAGGTATGATCCGGAGCCTGGCTGCCCACAGTCTAAACCCAGAGCAGGATGTTGGAGCGTGGGCTGGTGCTGGAGGGGATGGGGATGGTCACCACTCCAATCAGCTCCGCCTCGCTCTGCTGCTTCAGTATCTGGAGAACCTGGAGAAGCTCATGTACAATGCCTATGAGGGCTGCGCCAATGCTCTCACTGCCCCACCAAAGGTGTGCAAATAAAAGCTCCAGACTGTTTTTAGGTGTTTTTAAAGTTTTGACAATACAGAAGAAGTGCTGAGACTAGGGAACACAATTTAAATAGCAGTCATTAAAATGGGTTCAGAATGGCAACCGCATCTCTTTAGTAATAGTCATTGGCCTGTGTATAAATAATATGATGAATCCCTCCTTCTGTGTCTCAGGGCATCAGGACATTCTTCTATACCAACCGTCAGACATGCCAAGACTGGCTGACGAGGATCCGACTAGCACTGATGAGGGTCGGTCTTCTGTCGGGCCAACCGGCAGTAACCATTCGCCATGGCTTTGACTTGCTTACAGAGATTAAGAACAGCAGCACCCAGGTCAGTGCAAATACACTGTTATATGAAACTTTCAGGTGAGCAACCATGCTGTACGTTCAAATGTGTGCAGCAGGGATGTGCTCATACATTTTGATGAGCAGCAGCTCCATTTTTTTGGAAGGCTTGAGTCTCTGTAGCTTCTATGTGTGCACGTCCAGGGTCCAGAGCTGGAGGTTCCTCTGACGTTGCTGGTGGAGGCTCTGTGTGAGCTGCGTTGTCCGGAGGCCATCCATGGCCTGGCAGCCTGGAGCCTCTTCACCACTGGCAAGAGTCTGGGCTGGCTGTCATCAGTTGCCCTGCAGGCTGAGGGACGGTAAGCAATGCCTTAACCGCCTTAACCAGACATCTTCACAACTCGGTGAAATAATTACTAAATCATCCACATGTCATGGTTCATTTATTGTCCTCTACTAAATAGTAAGTGTGTGTGTGTGTGTGTAGGTTTGAGAAGGCAGCGCTGGAGTATCAAGATCAGCTGTCTGCGGTTACAGGGATGGACTGCAGCATCAAAAGCTCTGAATGCTGTGTGCCCAATCTCTCCAGCAACACAGGCAGCCCCAAACACACCAGCAACGGTAACCAGCATCTATGTTTAATGCAGTCCAACTACCATAAAATAAGATTAGTTTGGCTCCTCCTGTATTTGAAATTCATGACCCATTAATAACCTAAAATGTATAGTGTGTAGCTGAAAAACGGTGATATCCATCATGAATATCGATGAAGCAGGCATGTAACATCTGTATCATATCCATTGGTTTATGGACAAAAAGTGAATGCTTGGAAACAAAATATGTTAATGAATAACCTAATGACCTGGCAACTGCCATTCACTCAACCCCTACCCATCAGTTAAGTGAGGTTAAAATAAGTTACCTTTGTGCTGCTGGATATGTGTTTGTTACTCTATGCAGTTCACTTGCTCACTGTACTGTAATAGGCAGTAATATATTAGATCACAGTGGAGCACAACAGGGTGTTGTGACAGCTGGTGTACACAGAGCACAGTTGGTTTTTATCCCTACACAGGGATACAAATGGATCAGTCTTTATAGCTGATATGGACCTAGGCCCCTGATCCCAATCTAGCTGACCAGCTTGGGACATGCATCACTAGATTTCAATTCAATTCAATTCAGTTTTATTTATATAGCGCCATATCATAACAAAGTTATCTCAGGGCACTTTTTCGAATAGAGCAGGTCTAGACCGACTCTTTATATTTACAGAGACCCAACAGTTCCCACCATGAGCAAGCACTATGCGACAGTGGCAAGGAAAAACTCCCTTTTAACAGGTAGAAACCTCGAGCAGAACCAGGCTCAAGGTGGGCGGTCATCTGCCTCGACCGGTTGGGTTGAAGGGGGAAGGGGGGAGCGGGAGAGAGAGAGCAGGAGGAAAGAGAACATACAGCAGCTCAATACAGCATAGATATGGTAATGGCATTGATGTTAACACCAACGGAAACAACACTAAGAGCAACATTATAACAGCAATACTAATAACAGCAACAACAGCAATAGCATCAGCGGGTGCAGAGCAGGAGCACGGGGGCAGCAGGCGGCAGCAACCACAGACCCAGACTCCACAGCTCCAGAGGCAGAAACACCTGCAGAAAGCAACAGAAGGGAGGGAGAGAGAGAGGAGAGAAAGCACACAACTACGGGAAGAAGTTGAATTAACAAGCATTGATGGGATATGAGGGCGACAGATGGAGAGAGAAGAGGAGGAGAAAGGAGCTCAGTGCATCATAGGAAGTCCCCCGGCAGTCTAGGCCTATAGCAGCATAACTAAGGGGTGGCTCAGGGGTCACCTGAGTCAGCCCTACTATAAGCTTTATCAAAGAGGAAAGTCTTAAGCCTACTCTTAAATGTGAGGAGGTTGTCCGCCTCCCGTACACAAACTGGGATCTGGTTCCACAGGAGAGGAGCTTGATAGCTGAAGGCTCTGGCTCCCCATTCTACTTTTAGAGACTCTAGGAACCACAAGGAACCCTGCATTCTGGGAGCGCAGTGCTCTAGTGGGGTAATAGGGTACTATGAGCTCTTTAAGATATGATGGTGCCTGACCATTTAGGGCTTTGAAGGTGAGGAGAAGGATTTTAAATTCTATTCTGGATTTTAAACCCATCAAACTGCACACCACACAAATGACAAAGTGAAGGCATGTTTTTCCATCTAAATAACCTAATTATATAACGTAACATTTGGTTGATTGAAAAAGCCAGTAGTAGACATTTGGCTTTACAGCTTTAGTCATGTTTAGTCATTGCAAGAGTGCATTTCTCCTTTACAAGAGTAGTGGAGTTCAAGGAGATATATTTTGAATGGCTTAAAAAATATATTAATAATAATATATCAACATTTTAGCTCCTGGTGTCTTTATCGAGTTGATAAGGCAAAATAATGGGTTTTCTTTTTTATGATTAGTCTTTTAGATGTGGCTTTGCTGTCTTGCCTCTGTTAAATTCTACTCTGAAGAGTGTAATGCACTGCAGCATTGGAGATCATAGGACTGCTGCTCAAAATGTTTTTTTTTTGCTGGGGGTTTCTCTGGAAAGGTGACAGCAGGAAGACGGTGCTGCTAAAGTCCAGTGAGTGCTCTTCAGAGGTGATCAACTTCCTGGCCAACAAAGTGTGTCAGTGTTACGTGGCACTCTGTGATTGGGCCTCAGTTAAGGAGTGGCAGGCCACCGTCCATGCCCTGAAACAGAACTCCACCAATCCAGTCAGCATCAACCTGAGGACAGATTTCAACTACATCCAGGCTCTGAGCCGCTTTGAGGAGGGAGATCTGGCTGAGTGTGGGGCTCAACTGGACCTGCTGCCCGGAGAGGACTACAGCTCACTCTCCAGCAGTAAGGACAAGCTGGGTGAGTGCATTATAGGACAGACTAAAAGATAAAATTGTCCTGATGCTCAGATTTTTTTAAATGAAGAAATCCAGTAAATATTGAAGTTTTTATTTTAAGAATGATAACAATCAAATTTCATTGTTTAAAGATATTTACAATCTTTTGTCCACCAAGACAGAATATAATAATCACCACATTTTAATGCAATGTAATACAACACTATCGCCAACTACTCTTTTGACAGTGTCAACAACAACCAAACATAGTAAGCTTCAAAGAGTTTGTAGATTCGTTTGTGTATATGTGTACATAATAAACTGGTACTTAGTGGATTAGAGTATAATTACTTTCAGAAGGTTTTTTTCAAACATTCACATTTAGCCTTAACATTTTTCCATTGTGATTTGTGTGTCAGATCTGAAGAGGCTTCTACCCTCTATGAGTCCAGATCCAACTGAGCTGCAGAGAGCCATCGAGGTGCAGCTCCTTCGCAGCGCTGTTAGCTCCATGACGAAAGACATTCAACAGCAGGAGCAGAGGAGCACAGCCAATCCAGAGTGAGTATTCACACAGAGACTTGCAAATGTGTGTTTGAGGTCCTGTCATAGTTCTTGAGCTATACTGGAAACAGAAACCAGTATCAGGTCCTGGAGTGTTCAGGGATCCAGGTTACCCTTATGGGTGGGTTATAATCATACAGAACTACTAATGTTTGTGTTTATGTAAGTGTTTAGAGTTATTCTGAACATCTACACATGAAGAGAGTGAGTTGTCCTGACGGAGTATACTGGCAGATTATGTGGTCTAAAAACACTGTTAATGGTTTTTGCTTACTGGTCCCTCTGTGGTTCAAGCTTATTATTCATTTTTTTTTTTTTTTAATGAAAAAGCTGTCAATGTTCAGAAGCATTCCTCACTGAAACCAAGAAGATGGCTTTTCTTAGTGTTGACTAGCTTTATAAATATTGACGTGAACATTCTTTTATTTTTAGTACAGATTAATTTACATGTCAGAGCTATGCAGTCTCTTAGCAAATAATTTGATGTGATGTTGCAGTTCCTTGGTGCGCTGCCTAAAACAGACTGGACGGATCTGCTTTGGTCCTCTTCGTCTGTCCACACTCACTCTGTCTGATGCCCTGCCCACCCTGCCCACCCTGCAGCTCCACTGCACTGCCACCCTGGAGAACACACTCACTGGACAAGAAGTATGTACACACAAACTTTTCATTTGACTGTAATATAAATAGAATGCATTTATGGCTTGCTTTATTGTTTTCTTAAATGGTAAATGGACTTCATTTATATAGCAATGTTTCAACCTTAAAGGTTCCCAAAGCACTTTACAGATTGGCCTCATTTACCCATTCACATACACATTCACGCACTGATAGCGACGGAGCTGCCTCCATCAGGAGCAACTTAAGGTTCAGTGTCTTGCCCAAGGACACTTCGACATGTGGACAGGAGAAGATGGGGATCGAACCACCAACCCTGAGATTAATGGACGACCCGCTCTACCTCCTGAGCCACAGCTGCCCAAGTGTTTACTGGTTTGGATGTCATAGAATGTAAATGTAAATTGTGAAAAAGAGCACAACCAAAGATCCATTATTCTTTGCTATACACCAAGATACTAACACTGTGAATGACAGAGCTGCTGAAAAATTAATGTAGTGTGCTGCTTCCTTAGCCTTGGTTGGCTTGTACAGAGGCAGTGTTAACCTAAAGAAAACAGATGCAAAAAGTTAAGTTTACTTCACTATTGTTCTGACCAAAGAAAGCAAGCTGGAGGTTTAATTCCCCGCTGTGTATTGTTTGTGTTCTTTGCAGGACTGTGTGATTCCTTTGTGCAGTGAGGCTCTGAGCTCTTGTAAGCAACAGGATGTCCAGCCTTTCCTTCAGGCCCTCAGATACACAATGTTCCAGAGACAACTTCTTCACAAACTCAAAAGTAATTGTCAATGACTAGAATAGGTGCATTGGCAGTATTGATGCCTACACTCAGGACAGGAGTATTGTGTTGCTATGAGATTTCACCCTCTCAATTCTTGTCCAGGATACTCTTCCTCCATAGATGGCCACCTAATGGAGCTTTGCCTGACTGCTGTAAAATTTGCCAGGAAAAAAGGCAACATTGCCCTGGCGTCCCGCTTGCTCAGCCAGTGCAGTGACGGGACACAAAAGGAGCAGGAGGACAAGTTGAGCCAGGCCTTCAAGTGTCTCACTCTGGAGGGCACTCTGGGGGAGAAATGGGGACCAGAGCTGCAGATTGAAAAAGCCAAAGTCCTGAGAACTGCAGGTGAGGAACAGGAAACACTTAAAACCTGTGCACTATTCTTGTGGGAATAGAATGATTTTGGAAAGGACAAAGCTGGACATTACCATTACATCTGTCATGTGAGTTTTATTTATACAGCCCAATAGCACAAATTTGCCTCAGGTGGCTCTACAATCTGTACAGCATACGACGCCCTCCTTCCTTAGACCCATGATTTGGATCAGGAAACCCCCCACCCCACAAAAAAAAAAACACTTTTAAAAGGGAAAAAAAATGGAAGAAATCTCAGAAGGGTCAACAGAGGAGGGATCCCTCTCCCAGGACTGACAGACATGCAATAGATGTCATGTGCACAGAATAGACCAACATAATGAAATTACAGTATGGACAAAATTATAAATAAATTTTAACATATGTCCAGAGCAGCTTTAACATACAGCCACAAGAACAACAGTAATCACCACAATGTAATGAATGATTGTTGTAGAACCTTTCATAGTAAATATGTCTCAAAGGACCTCACAGAATGAGCCTACATGATCCAGCACACACGGAACATAATGATGCAGAACAGTGACAACATTTTTGAACTTCTGAGGAGGCACAAGATCACAAAATGTCAGCTGACAAAGATTTAAAGGCTGATCCCAGCTGACACATTGTTTGCCGGGTATCCTCAGTTTCTCAGCTGTCAGAAACGACTGTATTTCTGCAGTGTGTTGATGATGTTGGTCAGGACACTGTCTTCAGTTTCCTCTAAGCGGTGTCTCTGTCCACAGGCCAGTCCATGACAGCCATGGAGATGCTGAGCAGGGCTGCTCTGTCCTACTGCCATGTGGGGAAGAATGAAGGTGCTGCCTGCCGCTCACTGCTAACACTATGCAAATGGCTGTTGGCTGACTGGAAGGACATGACACCGCAGCTTAAACAGGCATGCTTACCTCAATCAAAACAGCTCTACCTTGACTTTAGTCTGAATTTCAATGTTTTGAAATGTAAACTTAACATTTACATGATGTTAGTGAGGTATTTATTGGTACAATATCAGGTACTTGGAAGCATTTTGTATTTTTTAGCATTTAAAAAAAAAGTTAAATGCTCAGCTGTGATTGGCATATTTTCTTTACATGGTGTCATTTAGGTGTCATTTAGCTGTCAAACATTAAACTTGCTTTTCTCATTTTAATGCAGTCCTCCTTTACACCAAGTGTGCAATGGGTGGTGGTGTTATTAAGGAAAAAAATTACTGCCGATGTTTTGGTCTAGGTGGTGAAGAAGTCAGGAGCAGTAAACTCATCTAATGCTGTGAGCAGCATGTCACCTCTGAGCCAGAATATCTCTGCTCTGCTGGAGCTTCCCCTCGAGGACCAGGGCATTCCCCACATCATCGCTGAAACCTCAGGTAACATTTACAGTACTTCAATTCAATTCAGTTTTATTTATATAGCGCCATATCATAACAAAGTTATCTCAGGGCACTTTTTCGAATAGAGCAAGTCTAGACCGACTCTTTATATTTACAGAGACCCAACAGTTCCCACCATGAGCAAGCACTATGCGACAGTGGCAGGGAAAAACTCCCTTTTAACAGGTAGAAACCTCGAGCAGAACCAGGCTCAAGGTGGGCGGTCATCTGCCTCGACCGGTTGGGTTGAAGGGGGAAGGGGGGAGCGGGAGAGAGAGAGCAGGAGGAAAGAGAACATGCAGCAGCTCAATACAGCATAGATATGGTAATGGCATTGATGTTAACACCAACGGAAACAACACTAAGAGCAACATTATAACAGCAATACTAATAACAGCAACAACAGCAATAGCATCAGCGGGTGCAGAGCAGGAGCACGGGGGCAGCAGGCGGCAGCAACCACAGACCCAGACTCCACAGCTCCAGAGGCAGAAACACCTGCAGAAAACGAGCTCACCTAGTACGAGCTCACCTAGATTAATAAGACACATATGGTAAAGTATCCACACTCAACCAGGGTTGAAAGTAACAAATTACATTTACTCGTTTTTATTATTTATATAGCACCATATCATAACAAAGTTATCTCAGGGCACTTTTTTATATAGAGCAGGTCTAGACCGACTCTTTCCTGTAAAGAGTCGGTCTAGACCTGCTCTGTTACTGTAACAGAGTTACACAGTTACAGTACTTTTTTTTGTACTTCAGTACATTTGAAGTAGCATCCATTACAGAGTAAAAACAAAAGTCATATGAAATAATCACAATAAACTGTGAGAATGGAGCAGAAGAAAGGAATCAACTGGCTGGTGTGTCTGCAGCCGCAGAGAGCTCCAGAGAGCTCCATGTCCAGAGAGGTGACACTCTGCACTCAGCTGACACGCTGGAAAACATACATGTTGAATGTGTACGTTCACTGGCCGAGTATCAGGGGGGTGGGGGGAGCGGTTCACCTGTGCCGGGGCTTGCAGTTAGTGACAGGGTTCCCACGGTCATGAAATTCCTGGAAAAGTTATGAATTCCCGCCCTGGAAATGGTTTGGAATTAACTGAATATTTTGGAAAAGTTTTGAATATACATTGTTTTGGCTATTATTTTAAAATATGTTTTGTTTTGTCCTCTTTTCTGGTTAATTCTAGTAAGACTATACTGAGGAAGACTGTAGTATACTTATGATTGATCAGTTGTATGCACAGACTGCAAAATGGCATCTATAGAAATGGAACTTATTGTTGGTTTGGACAAAAGGACTCTGTGGCTTGATGTTGTTGTTCCACTAGTGTATACGTTTGCCATTAAATGATATAGATATATATCCTATATCATCATATAACCCCCCCTCCCCTTTTTATGTAATGCACTAACATTTACTGAAGTATATTTTACCTACTTTTTACTTTTATCTAAGAACATTTTACAGAAGTACTTTAACTTGAGGAAAATTTCCCTAAAGTAACAGTACTTTTATTTGAGTACAATATTCTAGTACTCTTTCTACCACTGCACTCAACACACATTAAATATTTCATACCTGTAGACAAATCCAGATATGTCCATATACTTTAATAAATATCTAAACTACCAGTGTTGTTAAATCAGACAAGGCGATGTGCGCTTGACTACCACTAACTAGTTTTCTGGTCAGTTAGTGTATTCACCATGGGACATTGGTAAGAATGCTCTTGAAATAGATTTGTCTTCAGTGAACTTTATTGCACCATTGATATTTTCAGACAGAAAGCATGGTTTTCCATTTGTGTGTGGTTCTATAACCATAGAAAATAAAGGACATAAATGAATATCGATTATATGTGAAGTATTACATACAAACTGCAGCCCCACTCCATAGAATACAATAGCATTATGTACATAATTTCCAAATACAGTATATAATAAATATTACTAATTACTGTATTCCTTCTTACATGGTGCTAGCAAAGAACATGGTAAACAACATTATAACTAATACGAACATTCAATGCATCAGCTCATAAACCCAGTAAATGCTGAGCTAGTCCAGCTAACTGCATGTAGCAACATATACTCATATCTGCAAACAGAAAAGGAAACTTTCTTCTCAATGGATGCACACAGACTTTTACTGTCCAAAATATGCAGTGCTAACTAAGTTTCATTCAACTACAGTAAGGGCTGAAATTGTCCTGAACTTCTGTGGAGCAACTGAAAAGGATAGTTTGCGTTACAAAGGATTAACAGGCTATTTAACCAATAGAAATACACAGTAAGCGATATAAACTAAGAAATAGATATGCATATGTTTCAAGCTATATGAAACGGGTAGAAATACATTAAAGGATATGAAATCGTCTTTACAAGTGTCTTGTACCCTTGATAAGACATTAAGGGCTTATTCTCAATCAAAAGGTATAGCAGCATTTTTAGCGCAGACGATTTGATTCTAACTACATTTTAATCTTGGTGGTTTTTCCTGTGCAGTGAGTGTGGGCGTTGGGGAGCCAGACTTTGTGCTGGGCCAACTCTACCAGCTCTCCACCAGCCTGGCTCCAGAGATGGCCAAGTCCTGGGCAGCCCTGGCCAGCTGGGCTTACCGCTGGGGCAGGAAGGTGGTGGATAATGCCAGGTTAGTGGACCCAGTGGAATCTATGTATAGTTACCAGCTTGGAGCTTCACATGTATGATCCAGGCCCATCAGCCCCATGAACAGCATACTGTAGGAGTATTTTTCTGATTTATTTATTTTTTCTCTCAAGCCAAGGGGAGGGACTGCCTCTTCTTCCTGGGGAGAAGAAGGAGATAGAGGAGATGCTGCCAGCAACCACCAGTGAAGAAGACAAGGACACCATCTTCAGCATTCTCGGACAGGCCATGTGTCGACCTACTGGCATACAGGTAGAGTCTGCCTTTTGTAGGTGATACTTTTTCTTTTTGAAAACTTTATTTCTGATTTTTATCTTACAACAGACAGACGCAGAAGGTACAACAGTGAACATTTCAACAACACTAACAACCGCAGATCCCACCACCCTTCACCCTCCCACCCATCGACACACTTTGTTTGGAAATGAAATGAAAATAAACAATAAATCAGTAATTAAATAATAAGTAAACAAAAACACTGTCAGAAATAAAATTTTAAAAAACTAATATTGGGGCAGTTGTGGCTCAGGAGGTAGAACGGGTTGTCTATTAATCCCAGGGTTGGTGGTTGGATCGTCGCCCACTCTTGTCCACATGTCGAAGTGTCCTTGGGCAAGACACTGAACCCTAAGTTGCTCCCGATGGAGGCCAGCACCTTGCACGGCAGCTCTGTCGCCACTGGTGTGTGTATGTATGTATGTGTGTGTGTGAATGGGTGAGTGAGACCAATCTGTAAAAGCACTTTGGGAACCGTTAAGGTTGAAAAGCGCTATATAAGTGAAGTCCATTTACCATATTAATGATACTAGAAATTTTTAATTTAAATGTGTTGTCGCTGTCACGTCACATCTTAACCATGAATGACTGCTTGTGACAGATATATTGTCAGTTTTGCTGCTCGTTTCAGCAAAATTCACATACGGACGATATCATACTCAATGTGGTTTTCAACTTGCAATTCTCTTCATGGATGATGAATGACTGCCAGGCCTTCTAAAACTTATCAGTAGATCTCCTCAGAGTTAATTGAACCTTCTCTAACAAAAACTGCATTAGGTCTTCAATGAGTGTAGGCAATAGCATTATTTTTTTTATTTTGGAAGATTAGCTTCTTCAACAACTACTCTAAATATTTCTGTCAAGAAAACCCCAAAAAAACTGGTTGTTGGCAAGATTATATTTCTGTTTCAATTGGGTGAATGAAACAAAAGTACCATCGATATATAGATCTCTAAAATTTAATACCTTTTGTGTTCCAGATTTTAAAAGTCTTGCAGTGATGGAGGAAAAAGAACATTGTGATCTGTTGGTGCTGAATGAGGCATTGATGTACATCAAACATTTGTACCTAAACTGCACCCAGATTTGATGGAATATGCAAGTGTTGGGATATTTTTATATGATAAGAAGTAAGGGGGGCATGTGAGGAGAGCATGTAGTGAAGTTAAAATTTTCAACTGGGAGGGTTTTTGTTGGTCTAACAGTCTGCCAATAAAACATGCAACGAATATTGGCTGCCCAATAGTAATTTTCAAATTTAGACAAAGCCATTCCTCCTGATGGCTTCGGCCTTCGCAAAAAAAAAAATCCAGATTTATGTAGGGCTATAATGCTCATCTTAACAGGTGATTTCGCCTGTCGGGGACGGGGAAGGTGCTTCTGACTGAAGTCAAAAGATTAGTAAAATTGAGGTCAGTGTGGTTGTGAAATGAGTGATGTACTCTGATGCTGGTCCCAAATTAAAGGTTTGAAAGAGAGTCTTTGTCACAGCATTTATAGGAAGCAGCTCACTTTTGCGAAGATTTAATTTATAGCATGAAAATCCTTGTCTCCCTGCTGTTAGTGATCCGAAGTTGGGCCAGGTAGAAGAGCCCATATTTCAAGTCTGCCTTGCAGCACAGGGATTTCACCTCATTGTTGGCTGCTCTGCGCAAAAATCAAGGGCAAAAATGCCCCAAGAAATCTAAGAATGCACAAACGGCTACAAACAGCTATCGAGGGGCTACAATTGCCCCTATGATTTCTATGAAAAAGTTAAACCAAAAAAATATATTTACCAGTGTAGGCCAATATCCTAATCCTACATTAAGCCATCATTTTATTTTCATTCAATTCATTTGATATCCATTTCCGTCTCTAACACACACCTGCACAAATAGTGCTGTTGTTCACACCACACTGCTGTTACGATACCTCACTGGCAGAGGCCAGGCAATTCTGCACCTGCAGTGAAGTTGCAGTGAAGGCTGCTGCAACAGACTGAAGAAAGCAACCCAAATCCTGGGCCGTCACCAACGCCACCCCCAGCTTTTGAATAGAACTGCTCTCTCTCTCTGTCGTTCCTGCTCACTTAGCATTACCGCAGCTACCTGTGCTTTCCACTGCAGAGCTGTGCGTCATTCATAGATTTACTCACTTGTTCATTACAATACTGTTGATTGTCTGGGTTTAGCTTGAAAGGTAATAATAATTCTTGTTTTCAAAGGTTACTTAATTTTAGTCTAGTGTTCGTAGTGAAAAATAGGTTGTCAACAATGTTTTCAGCCTAGGTTTTCGTTCACAAAATTAACACAGATTGTAGCATTTCACTGGATTTATCATCATGTGTTAGGACCTTAACCACCTACTTCATGAGACGCATGAATGTATAATAAGACCTGGATAGGGTGCCGCCACTCAGCCTTGCTTCCAATCTTTCCCAGTGGCCACTCGTGGTATTACAGCTAAAAATTCCCCTGCGGCCCAAAAAGCATTTTCCCCATAGACCACCAGTGTAAAAGAGACGTCTGTAAAACTGTTGACAGGACACCTCGAATTGCAAACAAGGTTGATTATGACTTTCTATTATGCATTTTTGATCCATGGAGGTTTTATATTTGTAAAACTTTCCACGAGCCGAGAATAGCCATTTAAAAATCTGATGTCATCACAGTGTGTGTGTGTGTGTATATATATATGTATGTGTATATATATGTGTATATGTGTATGTATATATGTATGTGTGTATATATGTATGTGTGTGTATGTATGTATGTATATATATATATGTGTATATATATGTGTATGTATG